>QANY01008465.1:0-119672 GCA_003255025.1 Datisca glomerata
TTGGCGCATTTCTAGCCCCGGTTAGTTCTCTCTCTCCGTTCTAAAATTCTGAGTACATAAACAGGGAATGACCCCAAAGACGTGAAGGCTAGGCTTAAGGAATGGGCACAGGCGGCAGGGATGACCCCGCGTTTTGCTCGTCTTTTGCTTGCACCAGCAATGGATGCCATCGATAGTAGTTAATTTGGCTTCCGTGAACGTTTCGATTTTATACAAAAAAATAAAACGTTTTGGATTTTTGATGTTTTGGTGCATAGTTTTAAAAAGAATTCGATCATTATAAAATTTATTATATATAATATAATTAAGAAAAAAATTAAATCAATAGATTATATCATGTAAATAATATATAATTATCATTAAAATTTAACAATCGTCATATTAATGACATTAAAATTAAACAAAAATATCATATTAAGTTGACGTGCTAAACAATACTCTAATCCCTTTGTAATTTAGGAGTATCTCTATAAAACCAATTTCACCATACATCTGCAAAAGAAACATGTTGAGAATAAATTCAATTAAAATAACATAAAATTGTAGGAGCATTTTGACCGAAATTCCACCGAAACAAGCCGAAACTGACTGAAATTTTGGACAAAAAATACAATCCCCTATTTCTTTTTGGTTCCTCACTGGAACCGAATGTTTCAACCGAAACAAAATGAAACAGACCACTATGGTTCTATCTTCTCGGAAGCTACATGCGCACCTATTAAACAGAAGAGGTTATAAGTGTTAAAGTCAATTCCCTGACTTCCATTGAAATTGAGCTTCCCTTCAGCTACTACAACCTCTCTTACTGCGAGCCTCCTGCTAGCGTCAAGAAGAGTGCCGAAAACTCTTTCGCAAAAGAGTTTCTGAAGCCTAAATCACAAAGAAAAACTCATTCGAAAAACTCATTGGAGCTTGAACTCGGCTTCGTTTTCTTAACAGATCTTCAGCGAGCTCCAGGTTGCTTTCGCTCCAGAAACACTCGAGCTCTAGGAGGCCATTGAAATCTAAAAAATAGAGAGAAAAAGATAGCGTAGCGAATTTAATTTAATTTTTTTTCTATCCGTAGCAAACAGATCCCTCTTCGTTTCTAATAAACGAACGTGAGAGAGGGATCAAATTAGTTTCATTAAAAAAGTATAATAATTAAAATGGTCATTTATGAAGTGTAGGGGTATGATTTGTATAAATTAAAAAGTGTAGGGATGTTAATTACATTTTAGTCTTACGATTAAGCTACACTCCAACCAAAGCCCTCCTGCTATTGACTTTCTCGCAATCGATGTTTCTAGGATCTTTCCATGTACCAGCCTAATATCAACTTCCCGTTTCTGCTATTCTTTCTTCACAAATTGACGGAGGTACCCGTCTTTTATCAGTTATTCGATGTAGTCTTTAAGTTGGAAACAATCTCTTGTGTAGTGCCCGCTGCTCCTATGAAAACAACAATACTTGTCTTTATCCTTATAGCTTGGCTCTTTTATAAGTGGGGCCGGCCTCTTCAGCCAAGGCTTGTATTTGATCATGTCCAGGGCTTGGTTTACTAGAATGGTCAACGACATGTAAACCTCATCCCTTGGGTGTACCCTCACTGAGTCCTGCCTTCGGTACCCCGTTCTTTCCTGCTTGCTATTTCTCTCATCTTCTCTTTCCATTCTGTCAAACTTTTTGCTTTCAAGATTCGAACTTCTCTCCAGCTTTCTTGGCTCCTCTTCTAAAGTGATGTAGGCTAATACAAGGTTGTCAGGATCGCAATCCAGATTGTCAGATCACATGTGATCATGATTCGACACCGATCCTGGTGCTTAAGTAAAGCAAGCGATTTTTTCCTTGTTATTAGAAAAAAAATCGATGTTGGGATTTGAACCCTTACCCTAAGGGTTCACACATGACCATTTCATCACTCAACTAACTATGCTTATGTATAAAAAAATGAACATAATTAGTATTTAATTAAACAGTTGATTATTTTTATGATATTTTAATTTTTTTATGATTTATACCTCTTAAAGTTGCCAAATTTAGACGTACAACTCTTGAAGTTATCAAAATTAGAACGAATTTCGCCACCACTATTTTATTATATTTAGACATTAATTTGAAATTTTAACTTATAAACAAACACTTTCAAACCTAATGTATTATAAATCTATAATAATGATCTTAACATATTTAATCAATAAATATTTAATTAACAGTAATCTTTACATATTTATTTATTTATCTTTTATAATAATGATCATTTAACTACTGAACTACCTATGCTTATGTATGTAACAAAAATGAATATCTTTTATATTTAATTAAATATTTGACCATTTCTATGACATTTCAAATTATTATTTTATGACTTACACTATCAAAATTAGAACGAATTTTGCCACCACTATTTTATTATATTTAGACATTAATTTTAATATTGTTACAAAATTATTAAATTTTAACTTATAAATCAAACACTCTCAAACCTAATATATTATAATGATAATCTTAACATATTTAATCAATAATTATCTTTACATATTTATTTATTTATCTTTTATAGTTTGAAACCTCTTATCTAGGGGATGACATATCTGTTTCCATGAAAACTCTACTTAACATTATGTTATTTTAGATGACTTGATGTTAGTTTCATTTAATAGTAGATGACTTGGTGTTATATAATCATTTTCTTTAACATATTGAAACATTATTAGCATATATCTATTTTTTACTAATAAATTATTAAGAATTGATAGGATCTTACGATCCTCGATCCGATCCTCTGATCATCGATCCTATACCCTTCCACCGATTCTAAGTAGGATCGTGATCCTGACAACCTTGGGCTTATGCCTGTTGAAAGTTTTCCTCCATGGAAAATGGTTTCATCTTGGGTATATCTTCGAATAAGGGCTGAGTTCGGGTCTAACCCCTGCCTGAAAGCTAGTATGGCACCTCGATCATCATAATTTTGACTTTTACCACCTCATCCTTAAATTTAGGGGTGTATTCCCATAGTGACTCCCCTCTTTTGGCGAAAATCATCAAAAGATACTTTGTGTCTTCCATGACCACTCTATAGGTAGAGTACTATTCTAGGAAGATAGAGGACATAATGGCAAAATTAGTAATTGAATGCACATGAAGAGAATGATACCATTTTAGAGTTGTCCGGTCCAGGCTGGAGGGGAACATCCTACACATGTTTTTCTCATCGTGCTAATACAATGCCATTATTTGTCTGAACCGTCAGAGGTGGTCTACGAGATCTGTTTTCCCCTCGTAACATTTAAATTTGGGGGCCACAAACTTTTTAGGTACAAGTGCAATCAGGATTTCGGGACTTAACAGAATACGGATGAGGAATTAATGGTCGGTCTTCCCTGTACTTCTCAAGTTTCTCATCTCCATCATTTTCCACTCCAGTAATTCTTCCACCACTTCTTTCATTATGACCTAGGACTGACGAGCTTCTCTTGTAGCCTCTGTCATGTGGTTTTGGGATTGGACTTCTACTCCCTCCTATCGTACGTTTCTGCTAATCTCATGGTTCTACAACCTTACGTCTTGCTCGTTGCCCCCTAGTGGATTTCTCGTTCTTTGTTATTCGCCATTTGACTGACTTCAGTACGTGTTCTTGCCAGTTTTTGCTGAAGCATGTTGATTTGGTCATGTACAGTCTGCCATGTACTACGCAGCACCTCCGTGTTGCTTCTTTCCATTTCTTGCATCCCGTTTAGGATTGTCTGCAACATTTCTATCCATGGAGTTGGTTGATCCACACGACCATCTTCGTTTTTGGTCCCGTTGCCCTCATTTAAGGCTATGTTTTATCTGGTTCTAGGCATACTTGGTGTTTCCGGGGTGGGTTTCTCGAGCTTTTCTCTCATCTCTCAATGAAAGCACCAAAATTCAAAAGGATTTTTTCTCTACATGAATAAGATTTGTGGAGAGAGAGAGAGAAAGAGAGAGAGAGAGAGAGAAAGGGAGGGAGAGAGAGAGATAGAGAGAGCGGAGGGAGAAAGGTAAATGCTCTGGGTGTGTTCTTCATTGGATTGAATTGAATTAAGCTGAATTTCCCCCTTTATTACATGAGCTTATATATATATATCTATTTGAGGTGTGGACAAATTAATAATAATAATAATAGTAATAATAATATAAGGAGGAATGAACACCTTCCCCCTATGTTTTCAGGAACTTGCTCATGCCCCTAGGATTGCTCCCATACTTATGGGATCTTTGTCAGGCGTGGGCTTCGATGCTTTTCCTCTTCCCTTTAACTATCATATTGTCTTGTCTTTCAATTGTCGAATTAATCGTGACCACACAATCCTCACTTATGATCTCCTTCTTCCCGTTCTCACACGGTGGAGATTTTCTCATTGCCTCATGATTGGTTCTTCCATATCCACGTGGCATAGTGGGATTTCCCGCCTGTTCAATATGCTTATCCCAAACTACGTACATAGATAAGATTTTGAAAAGGTTTGGAATTTATGATTCCAAGAATGGTTAGTCACCTTTCAGACATGGAATTTATATCCAAGGATTGATGCCTTGAGTCATAAGAGTAGATCGATAACATGAAGACAATTCCTTGTGCTACGACAATGGACTGCCTCATGTAGGCATATTGTGTTGTGCACATGACCAAATATATGTTTCACAGTAGGCATGGTCAGTAGATATCAGTCGAATTCACAAAGAGAGCACTTGATAGCTATGCTGCATATACTCAAGTATCTTAGTCGAGTGAAGAACTATATGCTTGTCTATCATACTGAGGAGAGTCTCATACCAGTTGGTTATACCGATTTAGATTTTCAATTAGATAGAGATTCTAGGAAGTCAGCCTTGGGCTACTTTAAGAGGATAATAGGTCAACTAAAAGAGTGTAAAGCAGAATTGTATTGCGGAATCAACCATGGAAGCTGAAAATGTAGCTTCTTCGTAATCTAATCTATAAAGGAAGTTGTCAGGGTGTGAGTATTACTAAGAGAGTTAGAGATTTACATGATTCACAGAATCATGATCACAATCTATTGAGATAACACAAGAGCGATCACACAGTTTAAAGAACCTTAAAATCATCGAGGAGGTAAACACATTGAGCAAAGTATCATCTTAATAAAGATCATACAATGTGTAGATACAGTCATCTCTAAGATCGCTTCTATGAAAGATCATACAATGCGTAGATACAATCGTATCTATCGGCGCTCTCATTTCTGGTAGGTCTCATCTCTTTTCACAAATTTCTCTATTTTTTTTTGTCTCCAATGAAACCCCAGTGGTAAGTTTTTTTGTTTAAGCTTTCAATTGTTGTGAGGTTGATTTAGATTTTATATATGTTGTTAATGTTTTTTTTCTAGGTTTTCATTAAAATTTAAAGATTGTGAACTATTTTTTATACATAATCATTGGCTAAATATGATTTTTTGTTTGAAGATTATAAATTTTTTGCTTAAATTTTAGATCAGGTATTTTTTACAATTGTTTTGTTGATTTGAATTTGATTTGTGACACTAATTGAGTTTGAAGGAAAATAATGGTGCATGATGATGAAGTTTGTATAGATTTAATAATTTTAGAACTTTTATTTCTTTATTTTGGAGAATTTTTAGTGAGTTTAGAATTTGTTTTTTTTTTGTGTTAATTCATTGTGATTTACTTGGATATTGTGATTAAGAAATATGATAAGTTTATATATAATTGTGATTTTGTTGATTTAGATCTAATTAGTCGCACTAATTGAGTTTAGGAGGAAGAACAAAATGTTGAATACTAAATAAAAATACTTATAACAGTTAGAATTTTCTTATCCCATTCGGAAGGATATCATCTCATAATTATCTATGATTGTTTATGTCTCTAGCATGACCACTTGATGAAATGTGGAGGGAAGTGGGACAAATGGCTGATACTACTGGAAGGATTCCTCTTTGGATAATAGGTATTGTACCTGGTATTGCTGTGATTGGTCTAGTGAAAGAAAAAAATTCATTCTTTGTAGCTATGGGTCAGCACCTTTGAAAGAAACGGAGGACTTCATTCATTGACTCCGAAATTGCCCTTTGAACGATCAGAATAAGCTAAAGTTTGAAGATAAGTTTTGTACTCTATTAATTTCTTAGTCCCTCTAATCGGGTGGGTGCCGGCTGGTCTTTCGACTAGATCCCCCTAAAAACCCTACGTGCGGGTTTCCCCGCATGCTACTCACCCCATTCGAGGGCCAAATGGGTGGACTATGATGAAATTTTTAAAGATTTTAATAAGTTATAACTTTTCTTTCTTTCTTTTGGGAATTTTCGGTGAGTTTAGGACTTAGGTAATTTTGTTTTGTTTTAATTGATTGTGATTTACTTGGATATTTTAATAAAGAAATATGATAAGTTTATTGTTATATAAGAATATGTCTAGAAATCTTATTACAATGGACAAGAGTTGGATTCAAAAATTGAGATTTAGTCAAGAATATTTGAACGGAGTAAGCGAGTTTCTTGAATTTGCGTGGCAAGACGCTTATGAAAGATATATGGAATTTACCCGAGGGAGAGAAAAAGAATGTGAAATTTAATGATGAGGTTCAACCCGTTGGGGATGGATCAAAGGTGTTTTCAAGTTGGTTGGCTACTCTTGTGAAGAGTTACACCTTGTTGCCATTTCACTTTACGGATTGGAGAAATATGCCAAAGTCCTACAAGGATGAAGTTTAGAAAATTATTAAGGTATTTTCTTCTAGGTTTGTCATTAACTATTACTTGGTTATAATACTAACTTTTATGGTAAATTTGGTAGTCCAAATATGAAGTTGATGATGCTGCCTACAAGACTAGGATGGATATGCTCAACAAGAAATGGAGAGATGAAGAAAGTGAGCTTGGGAAAGAATATGAGCAAAATATGAAAGCGTAGAAGAATGTCTACCACATAAGCCTCCTCGAATGCAGAAGAATTCATGAATCACTCTTATCCACTTTGGGTACTCCCAAGAAGAAATGGTAATTGTTATATAATTATTCATTAGATAATAAATTTTATGTTAAATATGAATTGAATTATGACATTTGTCATTTTTTTATAATAGAAGCGTAGTACCACCAATAAGAGAAATCAAAGTAAACAAAAAATATTACATACGTTGGGAGAGACAAGTATGCGCAAATATCTCATAAAATGGTAATTAATGATTATTTATATTTAATAAAGTTCAGTTAATTTATAAATTAAATGCGCATTCATTATTTTGGAATAGGAAAAAGAGACTGGGAAAAGACCTAGTCGTGTAGAGTTATTTGCAATCTTTCATACGCATAAAGACATGACTTTTATTGATCCAAAATCTAAAGTCGCAGCTGTAGGTGATTAGTACATTAAAGTTTTTTATGATTATTGTTTATATTAATTAAAGTTCTTTATTACATTAAAGTCCCTGATGATTGTTGTTTAAATTAATTAAAGTTTCTTATTATAATAAAGGTCTTTATTACATTAAGTATAATTCTAATTACTGTGATTAATGTTTTACATTATAGAAATCTATGCAGGAGCGCGTCGCTGAACTTTATGATCCTTCTGAAGATATTATAAATATAAACGATATTTTTGCATGAGTCATGGAAAAGGAACATCCTAGACGTGTGCAAGGACTTGGATTAGGCCCTACTCCATCGAAGTTGTTTTCGCCCTCCTTAAGTGCACGTTATGGTAGTGCCTTCCTCTAACTCTATGTTGAGGTCTTTGTCCCTGGTCCAGTCAAATCGTGCTTGATCGTGCCTTGATGTTGGGATCTTTGGAAGTCGATGGATCTTGTCTCTCGATTTGATGAAATTTTGCTTGACCTTGCCTCGAATGTTGCGTAGTCTTGGGGCCAGTGAGATCTTGTCTCCCAATTTGATCAAATCATATTTGACCGTTCCTTGAGTGGTATATTGAGGTCCTTTGCCAGACAAAGGTACGTTTTTTTATGCATCAGGGATGCCTCATGGAGCAAGGTCTAGGTGATGACTTTCATATGAGTTTCGGGTGACCTCGACTACCATGAACAAATACCACAGTCATTTTTCCCGATAAGGGTCTTTATCATAATAATCAAAAGTGAATATGGTGCCTCATGAAGCTCAACTATAGCTGAGTTCTTGAGGATTATATCGTATTGATCGCGCCTCGGTACCATTCAGGTATCCTATGCCCTGAGCCATATCATGGTCGTGGGTACCCAGACATCGCTAAGATTATTTTGCCTGAATATTTATTGTTAAGGTATTTTCTTAGTATGTGCCGTATTAATACACTATTGTGCAAAACTCTCATTGCTTTGATCTGGCCCCTATCGTATCTTCTCCAGTTTTGTTCTATACCATTGTGAAACTTGGCCGGCACGTTAGAGCATCTTGTTTGATTAGAACTCCATTGAGGATAGGAAATTTGGATGCATGTATTTTCATTTTATGAGTGGGACCATTATCCTCTGCAAATGCGTCGTCCAAGATGTAGTGGATAGGAAGGTCCATCTAGTTGGATTCCTCTAAAATATTTGTCTAAAGATATGGATAATGGGTGCAGGTTCAAGTTGTCGCAATTGTCTAATAAAAGCCCATTTCAACAAGCTGAATCTATGCATATGCTTAGTCTTTGGCCAAAGCAGGAGTGAATAAATCACATTTCGTTTTCTAGTTAATATTAAAAAAAATATAATCATAAAATTCATCGCAACATATAATTTTTCAAATACACTCTGTCATGGCCTCTTGGAGAAGATAATTTAACATGTCTAAGTTTATTGTGTGAGTGTGAGAGAGAGAGTAACCTTAGGTAGGTAATCCATGAAGGGCAAGGTCCTAGGCAGTCCAAAGCATAATGAGAATATCTGATCACCTGCATTCATAACTGAAATTAATTCCTATTTATCCAAACTAAAATAACGGTAGTAGTATATAGCACTAGCAGGTGAGGCATCAAGTACGACATCTCTCCCAATCACCCTCTTCCTCAAAACAGATGCAGCATGTCCAAGCCCTAGAGTCATAGGTTTTCTTTCATCTTCTAGGAAGCCAGATTCACAGTGATTCAAGCCTATTTGATAGTAAAATACACAATGATTATGCATACATCTTCATGAAAGCAGAGATTTTCATTGATTTACTACTCACAACAATTGGCACTTCCCATTAGAGTTAGTATGTTTGTTATTTCTACTAGCAACTAGGCTAAAACAATATAATATAGAGAAAAAACAAAATATAAAAAACTATTAACAATAAACAAAAAGCTAGATAAATAAAGAAGAACATACAACTCCTGAATATGCAGGTATCCATCAGTTCCAACAATATCAAAGCATAAAACTCATGTCAAATTAGTTGTGCATGGATCCGCCTTATTCCAATTGCTGAGTTGCATCCTTGAATCAATAAAAATTGCTCTTTACTGATAACAATGCCTTGACTGTAGATGGACACATAGCAATATGTTTTTACAGGTGCTACTAAATTAAAAAAGTTTGTACATGGCTATTCAATCAACATATCAGTGTAAAGATGATGTTAAGTTGCATAAGATCCAAATGTATTAGAGTCATGGCTGCTTTGTGTGAGAGAGAGGGAGAGAGAGGGAGAGAGAGAAAGAGAGAGAGGGAAATATATATATATATATATATATATAGAGAGAGAGAGAGAGAGGGAAATATAAAGAGAGAGAGAGAGAGAGAGAAAGACCACATCTATCTGGCACAAAGCTTCTTTCTACTGTAGGATCTTTTGCCAAATTTACCATTCCCAACTGTGACATTTGAAGTAAAGAATGAAAAATGTGTCAGGACAATGGAGCTTCCAACACTGCATATAGAACTATTCCATCCAACACATAAACTTTTCTCCATTATTTAAGGACGTCTAGCTACATATTATTACGAGGCAAGGGCTTGATGACTTCATGTCTTAATTTCTTTCAACTGTTCAAGCTTAACAATAAAAAGGTCCTGGTAAGCCTCATATATTGTTTACTTGGAAGAAAATGCACTGCTATTCAACCCTCTTGCTAGGTAGGGAACATGAGTTTTATAACAAAGAAACGACAAATAAGCAAATCTAAACATCGATTCTTGTAAAACAAGTCTAATAGCTAATCATCGACCCTTTCCCTCGCTCATCAAAGTTATAAATTATAAAAATTGCACTCACGGAGAGAATAGTTACAACATATAGTTCATCAATAGCGCAGACGTATATACATATGTAATATGTAATTAATACATGTGTTTGTAATACATATGCATACATGTCTATAAGAACTAAATTTCAAGGATAAGAGTAGCTGATATTTTAACAACTTATGCATTTGGTAATGATAGAATTCAAAGAAAGCTTGCTTTTTATTACCTTATGTAGACAAAACAAAGAAGCACCAACTGCTAAGCTAACTAAATCAGCTAGCTTAGCTCAAGGACTGTAATAGTTAGCAACTGTTACTCAATTACTTAACAGAAATATTAAGCAATCGTACATATGAGACTAGAAGGAAAGGAAAAAAATTAGTACTAGGTAATAACACTACTAATAGTCTCTCCAACACTCCCCCTTAAGCGAAATGGTGAATAATACACATTGAGATTGCATCTTGACATCTAAAATCTATCTTGAGCAAGAGGCTTTCTGAGAATGACTGCATTCTGAATTTCAGTTGATATGTATTTGACTGTCAACTGCTTAGCAAGAATTTTCTCCTTTATAAAGTGAACATCAACCTCAATGTGTTTAGTCCTAGCGTGAAACACAGATTTGAGGCTTATAGACCATCATTGTCACACAAAAGAGTAGGACAATCTTCAATTTTAATTTGAAGCAGCAAAAAGAGATTGAAGCTAAAGTATTTCAGTTGCTGCTTGAGAGAGTGCCCTACACTTTGACTCAGTACTTGACCTTGAGACTAGGGGTGCAAGTAAAACTGAGAAAACCGACCAGACCGCCTGAACCGATGCGGTTTGGCCGGTTTTTTCACTTTTGGCGGTTCAGTTCAGTTGTATAAGTTAAATATAAGCTCGGTTCGGTTCGGTGTACGGTTTTTGTGAAAAATCACACCGAACCGCACTATATATATACCCCTACAAATTTAACCTAATTTTTCCTTCTCTAGTTCTTCCCTGTCCCCACTCTCACCGTCTCGTGTCTCACCTGACGCCTCTCTCGTGTCTCCCCTTCTCTAGTTCTGACTTCTGAGTTCTCCCCACTCTCACGTCTCACCTCGGCGCCTCCCCTCTCCCCTTATCCAATCTCTAGTTCTCCCCACTCTCGAGTCTCGTCTCGCCTCTCCCCTTCTCTAGTTCTCCCCACTCTCGAGTCTCACCTCTCGCCTCGCTCGACGCTTTCCCCTTCTCCAGTTCTCCCCACTCTGGCGTCTCGCCTTGCTCGACGCTCTCCCCTTCTCCAGTTTTCCTCAGTCCTCACTCCTCAGCTCAAACTTCGCTATCTAGCTCTCCCCTTATCCTCAGTCCTCACTTCTCAGCTCAGACCTCGCTATCTAGCTCCCTCATTCTCCCCAGTCCTCATCTCACAACTCGCTGTCTAGCTCTTCCCTTCTCCTCACTCTTCAGCTCACAACTCGATTCGGGAGACAAGAGAGGCGACTTGCTCGACTGCTCGACGACTCATGCAAGATCTGTTTGCTGTTGCTCGATGACGGCTCAGGTGAGATCTGGTTACTCTGTATCTTCCATATTTTTTTATCTACACTATTATTTGTTTAGATTATTAGTTGTTCAAAATACATCAAATTTCTGGTACTCAAATGACAAGCTATGTACTGTAAAATGCAACAAAACCATGACAGTTTACCAGTTAAATGGATGTTCTTACAAGAGTTAATCCATTGGTTGAGCTAAATGGATATTTTGTCTGAACTTATTGGGATGTCTGCTTATTTTATCTAAACTTATTGGGATATCTGCTGTGTGACTATATAGTTTAGAAATTAAGTTTGATTTGAGTTAATGAGTCTCGGTTAATGATTTTTTTGGATGGGAAAATTGAAGACGGGAAAATCGATCTTTGGTTCAAAGTCTTCTGAATTGCTACCGAGACCCTCAATAGTGGGTAAGAGAAAATCATCTAGGGAGCCTTCAATTGTTTGGGATTCATTTACTAAGAATGAAGTTGATGAAGAAGGTAATGTAACATCCACATGTTATTATTGCAAACAAGTTTTCAAATCTCATCCTAGACACAATGGGACCTCAAGTATGCTAGGACACTTAGATATATGCAAAAAAGAATCCTAATAGGTTTCTTGATCCTAAACAAAAGACTTTGGGTTTTGAAAGAACATCCGAGGTTGTGGTTCACAAACTTGTAATTTGATTGCCACTAGTTATAGTGAGGATAGATGTAGAAAGGCATTTGCAAAGTTCATTATCCAAACTGAGCTACCATTTAGAGTTGTTGAGGCTGATTCATTTTGTGACTATAACTATACTTTGCAACCTAAATTTAATGTTCCATCACGGGTTACGGTTGCTAAAGATTGCTTCCAACTATACTTAGATGAGAAGAAAAAGTTACAAAGCGTTTTTAAGAAATCAAAACAAAGAGTTTGTCTTACTACGAACACATGGAAATCTATTCAAAATTTTAACTATATGGTGATAACTGCTCACTATATTGACAAAGAATGGAGTTTTACAAAAAGAATTCTGAACTTTTGTTTAATTTCTAGTCATAAAGGAGAGTCAATAGGTTTTCAAATTGAGAATTGTTTGCTTTTGAATGGGGTATTGATAGATTTTTTACTGTAACTGTTGATAATGCTAGTGAAAATGATGTTATGGTGACTTATTTGAAGATAAATATGAAAATTAGAATGGGATGGTGTTGGATGGTGAGTTTTTACATTTGAGATGTTGTGCACACATCGTAAACTTAATTATATCTGACGGTTTGAAGGATCTCCATAGATCTATTATTAGGATCCGCAATGTGAGATATGTGAGGTCCTCACCGGCTAGATTAGTTAAGTTTAAGACTTGTGATGAGGCAGCGAAGATTTCCTCCAAAAGCTTTTTGTGCCTAGATTGTCCTACTAGATGGAACTCAACTTACATAATGTTGGATGCTGTTGAAAAGTTTCAAAATTCTTTTGAAAGACTCGAGGAGCAAGATGCACAGTACTCCATGGATTGTCTTGGAGATGGGGGAAAGAAGGGGGGCCTCTTAGTTATGATGATTGAGATAATGCTCGTGTCTTTATTAAGTTTTTGAAAGTTTTCTATGAACTGACTGCAAGACTTTCTAGTTCTTTGCATGTGTGTTCAAATGGATTCTTTCAAGAGCTTTGTAAGATTGAAAGTATTCTAAAACAGATGATTATCGTTTGAGTAAGATGACATCTAACATGAAAATGAAGTTTCATGGGGAAGTTTTGAGAAAGTGAACTCCTTATTGTTTGTAGCTGTTGTGCTTGACCCACAATTGAAAATGAAGTTCATTGATTATTGTTTTTCTGTTTTAAATGATGATGGTGTTGCTAAAGAGTCAACAAAGAAGGTTGAGTTGGTTTTGAGAAGATTATTTGATGCATATAAGGGTGATGTAATAATAGAAGTCAAAGATGCATCATCTTCTAAACATGTGGTTCATGATGATGAAGATGAGTTTGACTTCACCTCTACATTTTCTAAGCATATGAATGAAGAGGAAAACTTGGACAACAAGTCAGAATTAGATCAATATTTATTGGCAGTTTATGAAAAAATAGTTGATGATTTTGATCTTCTTAAATGGTGGAAGGTGAATTCTTCTAGATAACCGGTACTTGCCATGATGGCTAGAGATGTATTGGCGATTCCGATTTCAACGGTTGCTTCAGAATATGCTTTTAGTACTGGTGGGCGTATACTTGATCAGTATCTTAGCTCACTGGCTCCTAAAATTGTCCAAGCACTTGTTTGTTTACAAGATTGGTTTTGATTTTCGCAAATCGACATTGTTGAACAACTTGAAGGTTAGTGAAAAATTGGATAAAGGTATCTCATTTTATATTTTAGTTTTTATTACGTTAAATTTTAGTTGTGCTATTAATCTTAATGTATATTTTTTGTTTGTTCTTTAGAGTTGGTGACTAAAGAGGAGTCTGTAATCGTAATAGTGGAGGACGATGCCGAGTAGTATGACATCATGTGATGGGTGAAACTGTTTGTGATTGTAACATTTGGTCATAAGTATCTCACTTAATCATTTTTATGTTTATCATGGATTAATCTGAATTTTAGTATACTACATTAAGATAGAACAGAAGCTGCATGGGTGATGATCATACTGATAAGTAGTTTATATTTGAAAAAGTCTACTACACAACTAAGTATACTTATATTTGGCTTATATGTTGGTTTACATATTTATATAGCCAAAGGGGGCAATTCAAGTAGGATTGAGGAAAGCAAATGCTATTGTTTCTGTTCTATCATATTTTTAAGTGGTAGTTGTGTATTTTTCTGCAATGGTTAAGTGTATTAGAAATGATATTTATAAGCGTATTTTTCTAAGTCTGCATTATGTAATAATTTTATAAGTCTGAGATCTTGAATTTAGAAATAGTATTTTGTAAGTGTATTTTTCTGCTCCTATTATCTTTAGTTTCAGTATAATCATGTGTTTTTTAATATATTTTTCTGGGTAGAAAATGGTTTAGTTTTTCTCTTTTTTATATTTTTTTCTGGCAGGTAAAAACTAGTTTTGGGCAGTTCAGTTCGGTTCAGTTTACACTAAACCCTCAGCTCAGTTTGGTTCTAATATTTGGAAAATGATATTTGCGGTTCGGTTCCAACGATACCCCTAAGCTGAGCCGAACCGATTACACCCCTACTTGAGACTTCCCTTTACTTTCTTGAGCTCTAAATAATTAGATTTCCATCAAAATACACACAATACCCAGAAGTAGACTTTTTTACATCAATTTACCCTTCCCAGTTTACATCAGTAAGGCATTCAAGGGATAATTGAGGAGCAGGTTGGAAGAATATGCCAAGATCAACTGTTCTTTTAAGATACCTGAGAACCTGATTGCATGCCTTCCAATGATCAGAGGTAGGAGACTGTAAAAGCTAACTTAATATGTTAACAGAGAAAGCTATACCAGGTCTAGTCATAGTAAGATATTGTAAAACTCCTACAATACTCCTATAGAGAGTAGGGTCTTCAAAAGATTCACCAGGAAATGCACTTAGCTTAGAGGAAGAACACATAAGTGTAGAACATTATGTTGAATCTTTGACCTTGGTCTTGGTGAGTAAGCCTAATATGTATTTTGACCGTGTGAGGTAAATGCCACTGTTATCCCTAAAAGCTTCAAAACCTAGGAAACAACTAAGTGGATCAAGTATCTATAAGGAAAAATCACTATCAAGATAAAAAATAAGTTCGAGGATTAAGGACCTACCGCTTCCAGTGATGAGTATATTATCAACGTAAACCAAAATTAGAATCATGTAGTATGATGTTTTTATGTAAAATAGTGAAGAATATGACTCAGAGCTCTTAAAACCCTAAAGATTCAATGTTGTCTTCAGTTTATCAAACCAAGCTCTAGCAGCTTGTTTGAGACCATATAAAGCCTTGTTTAGCTTGTAAACATACTTTGGATAAGTTGGATCAATATAACCATCCGGGTTACACTTAGTTCTGAAAACCCATTTATTGTCAACTATGTGCATATCATCAGTCTCTGGTATAAGTATCCAGGTTTTATTTATTTGAATAGCCTGAAACTCCTATTTCATAACAGCATACCAGTGTGGTTGAGTTCAAGCATATTTCACAGATGTAGGTTCTAAAAAAGACTCACTGAGACTATTAACAAGTGCTTTAGGTTTGAAAGTGCCTAGTTTAGATCTAGTTGTCATCTTAAGAACAAAATTTGGACAAGGTCTATGAATTTTGGAATGGTATCGATGACATATGCAACTTTAGAGGTATTAGCATCAGATACAGATTTAGAAATATGTAATGAATCTACTAAGGCATGTTCAGAATCAAAATTAAAGAAACTATCAGAATTAAGTATATCATTTGAGATAGGTATTTAAACAGCATGAATAGAATTTGCTGGAGAAGAAGAAGAGAAAGAGTTACCTGAACCTTGATTCTCTGTAGGATAAGAGGTTGAATTTGCACCATCACTTGTAGGTTTCGAGTGAGGCTTTTTTGTAACAGTAGGCAGAAGCAAATTTTGAGGAATAATATAGGATGCCATGTACAATCAGATGATGATGCAGATTTTGTCATGGATTTTGAGAAGAGCTATCGATATGGAAACTCATTTTCATTAAATGCAACACTTGTTGCTACATAAATTCTGCCAGATAGAGGTTCAAAACACTTGTAACCTTTATGTTGATTGTTATATCCAAGAAAACACATTTTTTGGTGTGGTATTGAAACTTATTTAAGTAAGAAATGAATAATTTGGTTTTGTGCGATACAAAAGTTCATAGGGAGATTTGGCTAACAAGGTTGGTGACGACAGCTAATTAATGACATAGACATAGGTTTGAAATGAGTCCCACCAATATTGAAAATACATTTGGGATTAAGACAATAAGCTAAGTCCATTTTCTACTATATGTTTGTGTTTTCTCTCAATACACCCATTTTGTTGGTGTTTATAGGGACTTGGATATCTAAACATAATACCAGCTTGTTTTAAATGCGTTTGTAGGCTTCTATACTCCCCACCCCAGTTTGTTTGCTGACACTTGACTTTGGTTTCAAAGAGTCTTTCAACAAAGGTGATAAATTGCAGAGTAATAAGGGTGGTTTATGACTTGTTTTTCATTGGATATATCCATGTATACCGTGAATAAGCATAAACAAAGCTTACATAGTATTTAAAAACTAGAAACAGAAAAAGTGGGTGCAGGACCCCATACATCTGAGTATACAAGTTCTAAAAATTTTGAAACATAAGTTTTTGACAAAGGAAAATGTGACTGAGATAGTTTACCATATTTGCAAGCATCACAGAAACCAAGAGTTTTTAATGAACAAGATATTGTATTTATAATTTTAGTACAAGATTCAAAACTGAACTACAAGGATGTCCTAGTTTCTATGCCAAATTTGGATAGAATTATTTACAACAGACTCTTTTATGCTAGGATCATTTACAGAAGTGTATGAAATAGAATTAGAACTAGTTGCAGAATTGAAAAGACCAAATTTTGATGTAGAAGGAGTTGTTGTAACCTGAGCAAATGAGAGATAAATTGAGGATTAGAGTGGAGTTGAAGATTCTAAGTAACCTTTTGGAATAATGAAATGATACGAACCATTCTTAGCCCTGTAGAAGAACTTGGTCTGTAGTTTTATCCTTTACAAAGTAGAAAATAGAGTAAAAATCAACAATAATGTCATTATCTTGGTAATGGAAGGGACACAAAGCACTTGTTTTAGAGTTAAAGAAGAAGTGTAGGTTTTAATTGAAGAATAACCTATATGAGAAATATGCAATGACTCAACATTTTCCACTTGTAATTTACCTTTCCCTTTTTACTCGGACTGAATGGACAGATTACTATGATCTGAAGTAACATAGTTCATTGGTCCATGTCCATGTACCAAGATTCATCCTCAGTTGTACTTAGTATAGTTACATAGGCACTAATTCTTGGACCATGTCCAGACTGATTCATAGTGTTTTGTTGCTAATAGTTGTTGGTATACTGTTGAAAATTTTGAGAATTAGGTTAATTAGGTTGATGAAATTCAACATCATATCTATTGTAGCAATTAAATATTGTATGACCAATTCTCTTACAGATTTAACAGATTAACCTTTAATTCACATGACCTCTTCCTCCATTGTTTCTTCCATTACCTCTTCCTCTCACATAGCCACAGTTCCCGGAGTTTTTATCTCTTCCTCTATCTGCTTGAATATTAGTAGCATGGACTGAAGGAACAAAGTTCTCAGCAAGTCTATATTGTGACTGCTCAATTTGTAATTCTTGACTTTGTAACATAAAGTGTGCCTCTTACTGGTGACAAGATCATGCCTAGCGGTTATATGCACAACTACAGGAAGATCGTACTCACTATTCAAACCTCCCAAGACATACAAAAGTAAGTCTTCATCTGATATTTACTGTCCTAAATCTGAGAGTGTATCAACTATAGACCGCATTTTTAGAATATAATCATTGATGGTCATGGAACCTTTCTTGATGGTTTGAAGCTGGTACCTCAACTGAAGAACTCTAGATCTTGATTGAGTTACAAAAGGATCCTGCATGGCTTGCCAAACCTGGGCTCGAAAATGGATGAGAGGAGCCAAATCAATAGAAATTGGTCACATCTCTTCCAAGATATGAAGTGAGGATTAAGAACTTGGACAATTGTAGGAGTGGTCTAAGACTGAAGAGATGTAGTGTTTACTGTTGTTGTGTCTGGTTGAGTAACATATTGATTTGGATAGGCGACTTTGCCAAGAAGATAATCTTCTAAGCCATACGCATTGACTGTGGAGAGCACTTAAGATCACCAAAAGATGCAATTACTGCGATAAAATGTTGTTAATCATTTCAATGAGAAGATATATGGTATGGTAGTTAAATTTTCTAGCAAGTAGTTTATATAATCTAATTGCTCAAAACAAGTAGTTTTTTACTCTGTCATTTTTTATATAAAGATAAATGTATTAACCAAAGATACTTATACACTTACAAGGGGCATACCGCATGATCAAAATGTATTTACAAAAGGTCATCTAAACTAAGTCTGAACAGACCAGAACCAAAAGGATGAGTACAAGATACTGACCTAATCCTTTATAGTAGAGGCAAACAAGTAAACACCAAAGAGATTCAGCACCCATCCTTTGTAACAAAGGCTTAAATTTAAAGGTCAACAGAAAATCAACCATCAAGTCCCAATTTTGACAGAGCTTCCCATGAAAGCACTCCCTATAAGATCCAAAAGCTATCCAACAGACCATCAAATGAGTTATCCAACTAGAGAAGCTCGAAGAAACAAAAATAGAGAGCAAAACTAAGGGCCTTTATAAGTAGGCTACAAGTTAACGCAAAATGTGAAGTAAGGAGGGGGCACATAATGAAGGAAATAAAAGATCATGAATTAAAAGCAGGTTAACATAGACATACTAACAACATAGTAGAAGAAGAGCACAACAACATTACTTATAAGAAAATTTGGGGTCCATATTTCAAACTTCAGCAATATCCTTGCTCAACTAATCTTCGGAGAACCCATTTGCTGAGTAGAGCTTGCGTCTAACTGTTCTATCAATAAGCTTAGTAATTACTAACTTGTCATTGATTTTCCCCTAAAAAATTCTAGAATTTCTCTCTTTCCACATGTAATACACAAAGGTTGTGAAAGCAATGTCTAGGATCACTACTCTTAGAGATTTACCTTTACCCTAGATCAGTAACCAAGAGATCAAGTGCTACCTAGTTTAAGACCCTACACTCAAGACCACATTTCGTGCACACTAAACTCCAAATATGTCTAGTAAATTCACATTCAAAAAATAAGTGTGACCTGGATTTTAGGTGGCTTATGCAGAAAACACATTCTAAATCAGACCCATCAAGTGAGTTATTCCATTGTTCAACCCTATCTCTAGTGGCCAACTTGTCAAGCAAGGACAACCAAGAGATAAAGCTGGACCTTGGAACATGATGCTTGAACCAAATCAATTTGGGCTACCTTACAGGCTCCCTGGGGGGAAAGAAATATGAGTAAGTGTGGGCTGCTGAGAACTTACCACTAGGACCAAGGTCCCAATACCACGAATCTTGGAGGTGGGGATATGGAGGGGGAAGATTGATACTCCTGATTTTAATCAGTTCTCCTGAGTTGGTTGAAGGCCAGGACCACTGCCCATTGTGAAAATTACCTCAGCCACTTTTGACTCAAGAGACCAACATGTTCTATAGAGAAGACTCTGGCCAAACTTGTCCAGACGAATGCCAAGTGGGTGCTATTTATCAGTCATCAGCTTCACATTTGTACCATCACTAATACTGACAGAGCAGAGTGGTAAGAACTTTTCTATGATATTAAGGAGTTTTCTCCAAACCCAGGATGGATTTGAAGAAATAGTAACTAAGAAGATAGAGCTTTTTCTAATGAGGTATAAAAGACAGTAATATTTCCAAAGAGAGTGCTTAGTGACGAAGATGAGGAACCACATGTGCTTTGCTACTGCCACTTCATTGGACAAAATAAGATCTATGATCCCCAAGACACCCTTAACTTTCTCACAGCATAGATCAATCCATGCGAATTTAGCTCCAATATGCTTGGTAGCATTGCCATTCCATAAGGAGTTTCTTTGGAGATCTTGAACACTTTTGGCCACTTTTTTGGCAGAATGAAGAGCCTTGCCCAAAATTGAAACATTGCTAGCAACACTTAGTTGATTAGTTGGAGCCTACCAGTATATGAGAGATACTTAACATCCCAAGACCTATATCTAGCTGTAATCTTTTCCACCAAGGAGTTACAGTCAGCCTACACAGTTTAGCAGTAATAAGGGGCATACCAGAGCATTTGACAGGTAGGAGCCCCCCTTGGGAATTTAATAATTTCTTAGATTTCTTGAGCCGCATCTTCTTTTACAACTGCAAGAATAGTTGAATTTTGTGGATGTTTTCTTGGAGACCTGACATGCCTTGGAAGCTTTCCAAGAACTCTTTAATAACCTGGACTGATACCTTATCCCCCTTACAGAACATGAATAAGTCATCTGCAAAACACAGATTGACTAAGCCTAAACCTTGGCACCTCCAATGGTAATTGAATTGTGTATGTTGAGCAATAGATTTAAAGATGCTAGTCGGGACCTCCATGACTATGACAAATAGGTAATGGGATATGGGGTCCCCTTGTCTAATCCATTTAGCTCCTCGTAAGTAGCTATAAAGTTCCCCATTAATGTTGATAGAGTAAGAAGGATATGAAATGCATTCCATTATCCAACCAATAAAAATATCAGGCATTGCAGGGCTTTCCCAATGAGAAGCCAATTGACAGTGTCATATTCTTTCTTGAGGTTAACCTTGAGAGCTCATCTTGGCATACCAAGAGATCTATGGTAGTTTCTAATAAGTTCCTGTGACAGCAAGATATTGTCAGCAATTCTCCTCCTAGGGATAAAGTCACACTGGTTTGAGCTGATTGGATGTGATAAAAGGGGCTTCATTCTCTTTGAAAGTATCTTGGTAATACATTTATAAATTATATTGCAGCAAGAAATAAGCCTAAAATCCCTAACACATGATGGGTTAGGGACTTTAAGGATAGGGGATATGGCTGTAGGGTTAACTTCCTTAAGAAAAGATCCCTTTTGAAAAAATTCCAGAACTGCTTTAGTGACATCACTACCCACAATGTGTCATGCTTTCTTGAAAAACCCAGCTGGAAACCAACATGGTCCACGGGCCTTGTCACTACCCATACTGAAAAAAGATACTCTAATTTCCTCTTCTGTAACCTCAAAGAATGCCCCAATCAATCTCAAAACTGGGGCTAGGAGTTTCTAGAAGCTCTAATTAGTACTTTACTATGTGCTCACTGACTTGTTTTGGATCAGAAAGGATGCTTCCATTGTCTGTCAGGTGGGTAATTCTAGATCTAATCGTGTTCTTCTTTATACTTTGGAAGAAGAATTGGGTGTTTTGATCCCCTAGGTTCAACTACTAGAACTCTTGAATTCTATTTGTAAAAGCTTTCCTCAGCAAGTCTAACTCCAGGAAAGTAGAGAAAGCTTCATGCTCACTCTTTTTAGCTCCTGATTATTAGGATCAGAAGCTAAAAGTTGTTGTACTTGATCCAAGTGTGTCCTAGCAATTCTTGTTCTTGTAGTAATGTCACTATAAGGTAATTGATTGAATGTCTTAAGGGGTTTTTAACAGCTCTAAGTTTAGAGCAAACCTGAAACATGGCAATTCCATCAACTTCAGTGTCCCATGCTTGTTGAACCGTGGTCCGAAACACTTCCTTATGAAACCAAAAGTTGAAAAATTTGAAACTAGTTTTTGGCTTTGTTTGATTTGTACACAACTGAAGAATGATTAGGCTATGGTCCGAGATACCAAGTGTTGCAAAGTGACATGCTGTATCAGGAAAACAATCTCTCCAATTAGAATTGCAAACTACTCTATCAAGTTTGCACAATATGAAAGATCCATCTTCTTGCTTGTTAGACCACTTGAATTGGCAACCTGAGTAAGCTAAGTCCTCAACCTCAATGTGGTGTAAGCAATCCTTAAACTTAGTTATCCAATCTCTCCAGGCAACATTACCCCCACATTTCTCACTAGGACAGGTCACAACATTGAAGTCCCCCAAAATAAGCCATGGAGAATTAGCACAGATTGAGAACTGGCTAATAAGTAACTACCACAGTTGTTGTCTACCCAGCTTTGTGTTTGCTACATATATAAATGATCCAAAGCAACTAACCTGCTTCTCAGTAAAGATAAGCTTACAAAGAATAGATAGGTCAGAAGTATCTAACACTGACAAGTCAATAATAGATCTATTCCAAGCTACCCAGATTCTACCACCATTTGAACATTGATAATTATCCCCAGTTAGAACACCCCTTTAGAAATATAATTGAAATTTGAGGCCTTTACTTTGGTTTCAATTACAGAACATATAGAAAGATTAAAATCTCTACAAAGTTTCCTAACATCAGCTTGTGTTAGGGAGCCTTTAAGCCCCCAATGTCCTATATAGAAATATTAAACATAAATTAGGAATTTGAACTCCCAAAGGAGGATAAAATCTTACCAACGTTTTTTGCAGGGTGGGGGATTCCTTTCTTCTTTTTCTTCTTTTCCCCTGAGCTAGAACCTGAATTAAAGACAAAACAACTAAGGGAACATGAGAGTGAACAAGAGTGTGCAAATTCTGATGCTCAATGGGCAAGCAAGTTCCCTCTTCAACGGGTAGGGAAGCTTGGACAATATCCAATTATGACTCAGATATGAATTGTGCTACGACTTGGGCTCCGGCTTGAGTTTCAGAAACTAACTCAATGTTCAGACTAGTGATGTCAAGCTTAGGGAGAGGGATAGAGACTCTCATGTTCTTCTTTGAGGTAACCACGGTCCTAACTCCCTCATAAGGGAGAAGGGGAGGAGATGGAGTAATGTGGTTGGCAGGGAAAGCTTGCAGAGTGGGAGGAGTGGTAATAATAGTAGGGGAGAGGTTGAGTTGTGGGGTTGAGGAAAGGGGGGAGAGACCCTTTGGGGAGGGGGAGGGGGATGTTCTTGATTAACTTTTGCCATAAATTCACAATCATGGCAAAAAACCCTACATTTGTTGCATTTATCTGACATTCCTTCATACTCAACAGTCACTACAATTGGGGTCCATCCTTCCACTCCCAAGTCAATATCAATTACACATACTCCTCTTTGAATGAACAAACAAGTCTATAGCCATTTTCTTGTGGAGAATCTCATTCTTTTTTGGGTGCATGGTGTTACGTCAATATACTTAAGAGTGACATATGCAACAAGTCATACATAGAGGGCAAGGTTCTTAGAGGTATGCAATGAGAATATTTGAAAAGTCATTGACAATATTAATTCCCATACCCTCCACAGTCACATAGCTTACAATGTAATTAGGTTTTAAACCAGTAATTATGATTGAGTAATTCACAATCATCATCGAGTTTGAAACAATTAGGTATTTGTCATACTGAGGTAACCTACCAAATAAGTGTCCCTCTATAAAGCTTAGTTATCAATTTCGTTCTCTTTCGGCCGAAATGGCCGAAACATTTTGGTTGTGACAAGGAACCGAAATGAAATAGGGGGTTGTAATTTTTGGCCAAGAATTTCGGTCAGTTTCGACGTGTTTCGGTATGTTTCAGTTAAATTTTGGTCTGTTTCGGCCGAAATACTCCTATGAATTTATGTTGCTTTAATTGAATTTATTCTCAACATGTTTCTTTTGCAAAGTATGGTGGGATCAGTTTGGTCGAGATACTCCTGAATTACAAATTTTAATGAGGATGATGATGATAAAACTCAAGAAAATTAGTGTGATGTTGAACATTTGTGTGTTTCATGATGATAATACTATTTAATATGATGCTTTTGTTGAATTGTAATGTCATTAATATGACATTTTGTTGAATTTTAATGGTAATTACATATTATTTGCATGATATAATCTATTGATTCAGTTTTTTTCTTAGTTATATTATATATAATAATTTTTATAACATCATTTTAGATGACCAATTTTAAACACCGAAATATCCAAAATGTTTCCTTTTTTTAGAAAATCGAAACGGACACCGAAACGAAATTGACTACTATACTATAAAGGCATCGTATTAGTTTCTTGTATCATCTAAAGAGTGTGAATTGTTGTTGGAAAAATGTAATGATGTCAATAATAGCTCTCTTCAATTCAAGATCTACCCCTTGCTTTAGAACCAATAAAGCAAGTAACTTAAGTAATATGGTAATTAAAGTCTACTCTATATTATGGAAGTTCTCAACTTTCTCAAGTTCTGGAAACTCACCATATTCTTATCTCAGCAATGGTATTCACAATCTCTAAATAGAAACAACCATTTGAGAAGACTGATTCTTTAATTGAGCTAACCATAGTGTCAAAATCAACACCGACTAAATCAAAATTACAAATAAGAATCACCCACATTATGAAAATGAAATAGAAATAAATGGCTTTTCTCATAAAAGAAGAAGAAAATGACTTTAAAATGATCAAATGAACATCATATGTGAGAACTGCATTGAATTCCTAAAAATTTGCTTAGGCCTTTTATCAAACAATACGTATGCAATTTGTGTTTTTATCATTTCATTTGTATTTTGAATCTGCAATAATGATTAGATAGATTTAAAGTATAGCAAAAAAGGTAATAAGAATTGAGAACTTAGAAAGGTCATGAGAAAAATAATATATGTACGTAGAAGGGTGTAAAAATTATGAGATCTGAAAATGAATTCATAAGTTACTTGTTCCACGCATTTAAAAATATTTTGTATCAGCATAATGTAGAAAAAACTAACTACAACATTTTAATTGGTGGTTTTGTTGTAAAATACAAGAAAAAAAGGAAAAAGATTGAAAACCCTTGTGGAAATTTGAGAGAGAATGAGAACAAAAGAGGAGAAAGAGGGAAGAACCATATGTTTTTTCTATAAAAAGAAATGAGGCTCCATGATCTAGACTAAGTCTTGAATTCTCTTACTACTCTCCCTCCACTGTTGCTTCTTTTCCTCTTCTTTGCGTGAGAAAGTTGAAGAGGTTTGATGGGTACTCGCGTTTTAAGGCAAAACAACTCTTTTATGAATGAGGGAGTAGAAACATCATTTAGACTAAAAAACTCTAAATTCTAAGTTAAGTTTTTAATCTTGCACCTTTTTTCTAAAAATATATTTCAGATGCTCCTTTTATCGAAAAAAGCCCATCAAGAATTGCAAAATTACGCACAACCTCAAAATCGCAAAATCCAATGAGCTGAACGAAAAATAACGCACAAGAACCAATTTAGCCACAAATCACCATCTCAAATGCTATCTCAGTAAAAACGACAACAAGAAAAAATAGAAACTAAAGGACAAAGGGTAACACTTTTACCAGATGTCCCCGAAGGGACTAAAGGGTAACATTTAAAATTTACAGAAACTAACAAAAAAGCCACTTCTTTCGCGTAATTTGCAAAAATAGCCAAAATATATATTTTTTTAAATGACATAACTTGTTAGAGTAACTAAATTAGTTATTAAAATTACATATAGTAAATAAATTTAATTACATTACGCCTTTAGAAATTGATAACTAAATTAATTACTCCAATCATTTCTACAATTTATTTGTTTCGGACATATTTACAATTCACCCATTTTTTGTCATTTTCGTAGTTCTCTCTAAAACTTAAAACAAGGTAAAAGTTAAAGACCCAATTCTTTTCTTTTGGTGTAACTGCGTTAACTCCCATTACCATAAATTATCCTCGTGATTTGCATATGTTTTTTGCTATCATGTTTAGGTATTTTTAAAAAATGTGTTGGAAAAGCATGTTAATAATCATTGCAAGCCCTTAGCCCCAAATGTTCAACTTTACCCTAGAAGTGATACTAGAGGGTCGATCTTAAAAAAAACTAGAGGTGCAAAAAAGGTCTCCCTTGTAACATGAGTGAGGAATGAACCACACGACAATAAGTAGACATGCAGAGTGATGGGGCAATGGTACCGTTAAGGAGAAAGATGTGAGTTGGTCTCGATGAGAGCCTAGGCGAGTCTCGTGTGTGATAGTCGGACCCAGAATAAGGATACGAGTGTCCTCTTAGTTAAGGTTCCAAATCTGCCCTATCTCTTAAAGCCCCAGAGCTCGAGGTCTACTTCTAAAATATATGGGTATAAAAATATGAAAAGAGCTCGAGGTCTACTTTTAGAATTTTAACTAAAGTGTTATTGGCAGCTACAAAATCAATTCAAATTAAAATGTGAGTTATTTGAACTTAGATTTGGCTCATTTATTAAATTTAAAATTAAAAATAAATAAATTGAATTGACTTTATTATTTTGAAGTGTCATTCTACATTACTGAATGAGAGAGAAAGATGCAGTGGACAATATAAAATTTTCTCATTTTTCTCTAATTATCTCTTTTTAGTATTTACCTCTTATCTCAGTATCTCAGTGTTCAAAATATTATACAATGGAGGATATTTGTAATTAAGTAATTATAGTAATTAAGAATTATGGGGGCCAAATCAAGAGGAGTCCGGGAGAATAGTATGGGAGCACCCTCATGCAACTTTTCCTTCCTATCATAGTAGACACTCCGTTGTCTGGTTGGCATTTTGTCCATCGCGTGAGTTTTAGCTTCTTCTGCCTTCATCAAAGAATCAAAAAAAGTGGTGCCAGAAAAAGGATCCCTCTTCAATTCTAGGAGTTTTCCTCCTATCATTGATGCTGGGATAAATATAGGCCATTAGATCTTTGAGAAACATTTAGGCCGTTAGATGAATTATAAGCTTATGACTTGCTTAGCCGGTCACCCACCAAAGCTTTCAAAGGAAGCTTTCCACTTCTTCTTCGTTTAGAAGCTTAAGTTCTAAGCTTACAAAGGATGCTTTCCACTTCCACCCCAATTTCTAGCCTCTATCTCTTCATCCTCCAAGCTCTTTTTCTTCATCTCTGTGTGTCCGTTGTCCAGGCTCTATCTTCATCGTTATGGTGCTCTCTCCCCATCCCCGTCTCTCTCTTTCTCTCTCTCTCTCTCTGCGTACGTGGTCGGTGCTGTTCCTCCATCGTCGGCTCTCCCTCTCTGTCGTTAGTGATCCCCCCCCCCTCTCTCTCTCTCTCTCTTTTTCTCTCTTTCAGCTTAATGCACTAAAATAAACCTTGAGGTTTTGGTTGTTAAATAATATGTTTCTGATTTAAGGTTTTGATTGTGATTTGCATGTTTCTGATTTATGGTTTTGATTGCAGTTTGCATGCTTCTGTAGGTTTTGGTTGCGGTTTACAATTTTGGTTGTGGTTTGATCGAGTTCTCTTCTCCAGCCTTAGCCTTGGTTATTTTGATCGAGCCCTAGCCTCACTACTACTCTCCACATTTGAGGTTTTTAATCTGAAGCGCGATTTAGGGTTTTTGTTCATTAAGTTCGTCTTTGGCTTTGTTGCTGGTTTATTTGGTATAAGTGTTTATATATCGATCAATTTAGCCGTTAGTTTGTCTTTGTTGATTTGCTTCGTCTTTTTCTTATATGAGTTTGGATTTTATTTGATTTAGCCATTCGTCTTTGTCTTTGTTGCTGGTTTATTTGATATAAGTGTTTATATATCGATTGATTTAGCCATTAGTTTATTTTTGTTGATTTCCTTCATTTTTTTCTTCTCTGAGTTGTGATTTTATTTGGTTTACCCGTCATTTATCTTTGTTGATTTTCTTCGATCGATTTAACCATTTATTTGTCTTTGGGTTAGGTCTTCAAGCTGGAATTCTTTTTTGATGCTAACCCTTACTTTAAAAATTCTGTCCTGACAAAAATGTATCACTTGATTGATGATGATGAGCCAATATTAGAAAAATTCATTGGGTAACTTAATATCTACTGTTGATTTGAAAACTTATTTCCTTTCTTCTGTGACTTAGCTATTATTTTTCTCTTTGGTTTAACATAGATGGTAGATGTGAGGAAGATGGAGCTTTGACGGTTGATGGAGGATTTGGGTAAAGCTTTAACCTTTAGTACTTGAGCTAACTCTTCTATTATATATATGTTAGTATTATTCGGTTAAAGAGTAATGAAGCTATCAACACATTCTCTTAGTAAGCTTCATCTTCTTCTTCACCGAGTGTAGAAAATCTTTTATTATTACTTTTTTACAGATTTGAGGTGCTTAATTGTTGGTCCAGCATTGCAATTTTTTGTCATTTTTATGTAAGAGGTATATTACTTGCATATGTATCTGTTCAAAGTTCATAATTGGCTTTAGTGGCTTTCATTTTGTAGGATACCTTTCATTCTCTCATTAAAGCTTTTCTACTTTGTATGCCCCCATTTAAATTGGTTTAGGTAATTGGCAAGCCTATGGACTTAGGAATAATAAAAAATAAAATGAATTTGTGTCAACTATTATGAGTCTACGTAGAATATTTTTGAAATGTAGGTTTCTAATGAAGTGGCCAAACCGAATGGCCAACCTTTGGAGACATATTTGATTTGGATCATTTCGTAACTAATGGCCAACATTTGGAGATATGCATATTCCTAAAACCATCACCATTTTTTTAATGATAGTGAATTGAAAAAATGGAAGAACCTCTACAAAGAGTAAAGTACATATCCAACTTGGAATGAAACGATGCAGCTGAAGCAATTATTAAAAATTCTTCGTCATTTATAACCAGAAAGTAAGTTAGAAGTTGTAGAGTTTAAAATTGAAAGGATTTGTAACAAAAAAAGAATATGTATATGTAGTGATACCAATGAATGATTTACTTTTTTAAAGGAAAGTGTGAATTAAATATTTTATTTAGCAATGAGTTATTATTTCATAAAGATTTACAATGAGATTAGTATGTGAAAATGATCAAGTGTATAAAAATGGCTAAGAGTGTGAACATGATTAAGTATGTGAAGTCTTTGAAGAGAGCTTGAAGAAATGGAATAAGAATGACCAAGTACATGTGAAAATAGGTGTATGGAAATTGACAAGTGTGTGAAAATGACTAACTGAATGAAAATGACTAACTGTGTGAAAATGGTTAAATGTATGAAAATGACCAAGCGTGTGAAAATGACTAAGTGTATAAAAATAGTTAAGTGTATCAATACACTTATGTGAAAATGGCTACCTTGTGAAAATGATTAAGTACATGAAAATAGTTGAGTTTCATCAAAACACGTACATGAAAATGGCAAAGTATAGAAAATTCCTAAGTGCATGAAAATATGGCTAAGTGATAAAACAAGTACATAAAAATAACAAAGGATGAGAAAATTACTAGGTGAATGAAAATTACGAAGTGTATGTAAAAATGACTTAAGTATGTAAAAATGACCAAGTGTAGCAAAACAACTACATGAAAATGATAAGTATATGAAAATGTGTGAAAATGACTAAGTGTGTGAATATATAATTTATCAACTACGATAAAGTATGAGAAAATGTCTAAGTGTATGAAATGACCAAATTTATGAAAATGACTAAGTGTATGAAAATGTTTAAGAGTGTGAAATTGACTAAGTTGCAAAAATTGGTAAGTGTATGAAAATGACACTTAGCAATTGGAGTCATTAAACTAGAGTTTGGCAATAAAGAAATGACCAAGTATGTTAAATGATTAAGTTGCAAAAAAGGCTAAGTTGTGAACATAAATAAGCACATGAAAATGACCAAGTATGTTAAAATGGTTAAGGGTATGAAAATGGTTAAATGTGCAAAAAATAACCAAGTGTGTGAAAATAGTTAAGTGTGAAAATAGTTAAGTGTGAAAATAAGAAACTTCGTGAAAATGGCTAGGTGTTTGAAAACGACAAAGTGTGAGAAAATAAGAAAATTTGTGAAAATGACAAAGTTTTGAAAATGACAACTTTTAACGAGTTTATGAATAAGTGTTCAATTGTATCGAGAATCCTTAATTAATCCAATCTAATTTCATATAATAAGTGAGTATCATGAACGTTTACATTAAAATAACGATTTTTTTCTATTTTTATCGATGATTTTTCCAGCGTACGATAAAAAATTACAAAAATATCAATTTTACGGTTGATTGTGAAGAATGGCGATTAGGCCCAAAAAAATGGAGATTGGTAGGGAGACTAGCGATCGCTTATTTATACATGGCGTTTAGGAATGAAATAAGCGATTGGAGACATAAAACTGGCGCTTGACTTTGATGATGCGATTAGCACTTTTAGGATGGCGTTTTGGGGCTAAAATTAGGTGATTCGCCTATTAGGTATGGTGATTAGGTTGTACATATTTGGTGAATTTCTCTAAGAATTATTATTTTGTACATATTTGATGAATTCCACTACGTAAATATGCATTCTTGGAGGGGTTCACCAAAATATTTTACGTACAAAATTAATCATTCTTAGAGGGGTTCAACAAAATATTTTACGTACAAAATTAATCATTCTTGGAGGGGTTCACCAAAATATTTCACGTACAAAATTAATCATTCTTCGAGGGCTTTACCAAAATATTTCACGTACAAATTTAATCATTCTTCGAGGGGTTCACCAAAATATTTCATGTACAAGATTAATCATTCTTCGAGCGGTTCACCAAAATATTTCACGTACAGGATTAATCATTCTTCAAAGGGTTCACCAAAATATTTCACGTACAAAATCAATCATTCTTCGAGTAGTTCACCAAAATATTTCACATACAAAATTAATCATTCTTCGAGGCGTTCTTCTAAAATGTTGTGGGGAAGGATTATTTTACTTGATACTTATTGTAAAATTACAATAACATAATCAAGAATACATTCTTAACCGTCATAAAAAGCTCCTAAAAATCATTGTATTGATGCAGAATCGCCGAAAAACAACAAAACCACCAAAAAATGAATAAAATGCCAGGAACCCCCAAAACTGCCGTTATTGGGCCCAAAACTGCCGGTATTGGTTAGAGAAACTGCCGGGATTGATTGGTGAACCCTAGTACGTAATTGGTGAACCCCAATACATATTTGATAAACCCCTCCAAAAATTATTAATTTTTACGTATTTGGTGAACCTAACTACGTAATCGGTGAGCCTCAATCTGTAATTGGTGAACCCCTCCAAGAATTATTATTTTGTACTTATTTGGTGAACCCCACTACGTAATTGATGAACCCCTCCAAGAATTATTCTTTTGTACGGAATTGGTGAGCCCCACTATATAATTCGTAAACCCCCCACATAATTGGTGAACTCCAATATTTAATTGGTGAACCCCTCTAAGAATTATTCTTTTGTACGTATTTGGTGAATCCAACTACATAATTGATGAACCCCACTACGTAATTAGTGAACTTCAGTACGTAATTGGTGAACCCCTCGAAAAATTCTTTTTTTGTACGTATTTGGTGAACCCCAATACGCAATTGGTGAATCCCAGTACATAATTGGTGAACTCCAGTACGTATTTGGTGAACCCCTCCAAGAGTTATTATTTTGTACGTAATTGATGAACTCCACTACGTAATTGGTGAATCTCTGTACATATTTGATGGGCCTCAGTACGTATTTAGTGAATAGAAAAAAATAAAATAAAAACTAAAACCTACTATTGCTGGACTTTATGTGACCCAAATTGATTCTCATGTAATCTAAAAATCACGATAAACAAATATCCATGCCGTAAATTTTTTTCACGCCATGATATAACTTCCCCCGAATAGGCTTCTTTTCAGATTATTTTCTTCAACTTGTTCTGGGAACAAGATTACGTCTCCGACGCGAATTCATAGAGCGTGCAAACACACAAAAATATCTTCTTAGCCTAGCAACAAACGTGGCTTAGATCTGCTGGTGGGCCCACAAGACGGTCCACGTAAGACCTCTCTTTCTAATTTTGCACGTGATTATTATGATATCTAAGTTGTTTTGAAATTTTTCAACCAAGTACATAACTAAATCCTATCCCATTATTCACGGAAGTGACAAACTTGGAGGAAAGTTTTATAGTATCTACGGATATATCAAGAGTAATTTATCATTGAGACAACATTAAGAATATATGTTTTCTAAGAACAAAATTAAAATAGTCAAAGATAAAATAAAACTATAAAATAACTATCATTAATTCTAAAAAAACATAGGCGCCAATAACCATTCCCCACACGAGCGTAGCAAAGTTTTAAATTTTAATTCATAAAATTTATATAATATATATTGTATATATAAAATATATTGTAAAAAATGTACATGTATATATATTATATAGTATAACTATTAAAATTTGAAGCAAGTGGAGTGCGTGCATGGAAAGCTTTTTTACGCATGAATTTATGTTTTTCTTGAAAAGCATGACATCGGCTATTTTTTATGTCTTTTATACTCGTTGTCATTTCTGATGATTTTTTTAAAGGTGGCTTATTCATGAACATTACTAATTTATTATTAAGTCACTCCACATAAAATATATATTGTTCGATCATATGAAAGATGCTCTCTTTTAGAATTGGCTAGTTAGAGAAAAAGTACAAAAAGATCCGATGATTAAAAATAAGGGAGAATGGTAAGAATGACTCTAAAATAAAGTCTATGAGTAAAAATTGCCTACCAATTTAATACTTTGCAAAAAAATTTCACTTTTCTCAAATAATTATCTTTGTTAAAGTGAAAATCAGGGAACGTAGAGGCATACAATAACATTCTTGTAAGAGCTTCCATGACAATTACAAACATGTAAGGGGAGATAGCTCCCCCCTATCTAAGGCCACTAACACCTTTGAATAGCACAATTTCCCATTAATATTCATAAAAAATGGTGGATGTGACATATGTCATAATTATAGGCCTTCATGAGGTCAACTTTGAGGAATGCTAATGCACCTAATCGCCTGGTCAATAAACTACCAACTAACACAATCATAGGCCTTCATAAGGTAACCTTTGAGGGCATATTTGGTAATACTATTTCTCTTGTGATAATTGCTAACAAACACATGCGATAGAAAATTGTTGTCACTGATTCTCTTTCCACACCAATCTTAAAAACTGAAGTGCTTCATCTAAGTTAATGATATTTATCATAAAAGATGGATCTGCTTACCTCGGCATCATATTCCATGATGCATAAGTTTACCTCTTCGTGTTCTTTGATGTAGCTTTCATTTTCTTGAGTTTTATTCTTTGAGGTACTTATCTCTTCTTTACCAATTTCTTTAGCTTCTTCATGGAATGAAATATTCTTCATTTTCATCTTCCTCTTCTTCACTTGTAGAGATTTTGTAGGATTTAAATGACATGCTCTCTTTTATTGTTGCACACTCTTCTATTTCATTGAATCTCATCTCGTATATTGGCAATGATACCATGAGTTCTTCAAGTTGGAGCATGCTTAGATCTTTAGATTTTTGGATCATGGATACCTTGTTTTTCCATGCTTTTGGTAGACTTCTCAAAATTTCCTAACAAGCTTATCATTCGAGTAAATTTTCACAAACAATCTTAAAGTAACTACGCATGAGCATGCTAACCTCATAATCTTTTACCACATTTGTTCCCTTGGCATTACTTCAAGCACATGCCAAACTTATTTTGTGGAATTATACATGGATATTCTATTAATGCACGGTATAACACATTCATAGGTTTAGAATTTAAAGAAAGTTTAATTTTATCATTATTGGTAAAATCAAATGATTTTGGAACATAAGGACCATTTCCAACTATTTTCCATAATTCATAATCAAGATATTGTAAATAAACTCTCATTCTAGCCTTCCACTAATTAAAACCATTTCCTTCAAATAAGGAGGTCTAGAACTAGATTGTCATTGTTCATAAAAATTGTCATAAAAAGATGTCATAGCTCAAGACGCCGAAGTCTTATTAATTTGAGCACCAAGCTCCAATATCGATTGTTGGATCGGTATGGCACCCTTTAGAGCGGGCATGTATTATGGCGATTTGAGTTTTAAAAATGAATTATATCAAAATATATGTATAATGAATCAATGAAAGCAAATATATAAAGAGATTGAATAATCGTGCAATACTATAGATAAAAGATAAATTAGTAATAGATAAAAGTGTTGAAATAAATAATGCTTGCGATAATAAAAATGCGAAAATATAAAACAAGAAAATAAAATAATTACGAAAACTTAAAGTGTAAAAATTAAATTGCAAAAATTAAGTGCGAGAAATTGAAGTGTGGAAAATAAATAGCACAAAATAAAAAGAGAAGAAGGAGAAGAAGATAGGCACACAATATTTTTACGTGGTTCAGGAAATCCTATCCATACGTCCACGCTCCAAGGCCCCCTTGGAGATTTTTAATCCCATGATCTTCTTAAGGGTGAAGACCAAACCTTACAAAGCCAATTAGCTTTATGGGTGCCAACTAAACTTCACAAGGCAATGTGATTCGAGATTAAGTGACCCCTTAGAATAATTCTCTCAAAAGAGTAGAATTTCCAATCTAAGCTCACAAAAAAAATTATCTTGCTCACTCAAACATTTGCAAGTATAAAGCTCAAAATATTAAGAGAGATTTAGGAGAGTATTGAGAAAGTTTTAAGAGCAAGTTTCTTGGCTATGAATTTGTGTTTTGTGAATAGAAATGTGGTGTATTTATAGAGGAGATGGAGGTTAGGGTTTAGGAGAAAAAACTTTAAATTTTGAATATAGACAAAGGAAAGGACACTCCATCCTTAATAAGAAGGACAAAAAATCCTTGACCAAAAGGGCAAGGAAAACTCCTACCAAAATAACACAATATAGTCAAAAACTATTTGGGTAAGCTCCATCTCTCTTTATATACTTAAAATTGAAATTTACTTTGTTTGTGCTTTGTCATTATCTTCATCTCATGTATTTTGTCTATTGTGCAAGAGAGATATGATTTTTGGTGTTTATGCTTTTTATGGATGTAGACTTAATTTAAAGATAGTTATCCCTAAATAAATTGTGCTTTAATAAAGGCAAATAAAATGAGTAAGCTCCTAATAAAAATTAAATGAAAGTAGATATCTTCGTGATCTTCAATCTTCATGCTTTATGAGCTGCTATAAATATTTTCATGATCTTGAATTGGAATGTCTTATGGTAATTTTTTCAATGGCCTTTGCAAATTTTATTAAATTTATTAGCGACGTCAATGTTTTATTATCATCAAAAGTTATCTCATAGAAATATAGGGCTAACAATCTCACTTTTTTATGATGACAAACCACTGAGACAAAAAATGTATTTAATCAAATAAATTTATTTACTCCCCCTAAATATATGCTTACTCATCAAGATAAAAACATAACTCTTAAGCACATTCTATTTTCTCCCCCTTTGTTATCATGAAAAAGAATAAACCAATAATAATGAGGAAAAATACTTTTATCTTGACATGGTAAGTAGAAAAAAATTTAACTAATATCTAAAATTCTCAAAGTAAGTCTATTTTTACAAAAACGTTCAACATTTAATGGTTTTGTGAAAATATCTGCAAGTTGATTTGTAGTGTTTACAAACTCTAGTGAAATATATCCTTTTTACACATGATCTCAAATAAAATGATGTCTAAGATCTATATGCTTAGTGCGAGAATGTAAAATAGGATTTTTAGATACATTAATTGTGTTAGTATTATCACATCTAATAGGAACATTTTCAAAAATTAAACCAAAATCTTTTAGAGTTTGCTTCATCCACAAAATTTGAGCACAACAACTACTGGCAAAAATATATTCGGCTTCAGCCGTTGATAGTGCTACTGAATTTTCCTTTTTGCTAAACCAAGAAACAAGTGAGTGTCCTAAAAATTGACATGTACCACTCGTAATTTTTCTATTGGTTAAGCTCCCAGTAAAATCTAAATCAGAATACCCAATTAAATCAAGATTATCACATTTTGGATACCAAAGGCCAAATTTAGTTGTTTCACGTAAATACTTAAAAATTCGTTTAATAGCTTGTAAATGTGATTCTTTGGGACAAGCTTGAAAATGAGCACATAACACATACACTAAACATGATATTGGGTCTACTAGTAGTTAAATAAAGTAGAGATCCAACCGTACCTAGATATTTCTTTATATCGACGTCTTTACCTTTCTCATCTTTGTCTAGCTTTGTCGTGGTACTCATAGGAGTATTACTAGCCTTCACATTTTTCATACCAAACTTCTTGAGAAAATCCTTGGTATATTTTTTTGTTTATAAAGATCTCATCCTTCATTTGCTTAATTTGTAGTCCAAGGAATAAGTTTAATTCTCCCATCATGCTCATTTCAAACTCCTTGCTCATAGAGCTTACAAAATTCTTACACAAAGATTCGTTAGTGGGACTAAAAATTATATCATCTACATATGTTTGGACAATTAAGATGTTATTGCCTTTTGATTTTATGAAGAGGGTGTTATCTATTTTACCCATGTTAAATCCATCATCAATAAAAAATTTACTTAACCTTTCGTACCAAGCTCTGGGAGCTTGTTTTAGTCCATAGAGAGCATTTTTTAAGTCTATACACATGATTTGGAAAATTCAAACTTTGAAAACCGGGAGGGTGTTCTACATAAATTTCCTCCATGATGTATCCATTTAAAAAGGCACTCTTGACATAAATTTGATATAAAACAAACTCTTTGAAACATGCAAAGGCTAATAGCATTCTTATTGACTCAAGTCTAGCAACGTGAGTGAAAGTTTCATCATAATCTATACATTCTTCTTGATTATATCCTTGCGCCACTAATCTAGGTTTATTTGTAGTAACAATACCATTTTCATCTACTTTATTTCTAAACACCCACTTAGTACCAATTACCGAATACTTAGAGGGTCTAGACACAAGTTCTCATACATTACTTCTTTCAAATTGATTAAGTTCTTCTTGCATAGCAACTATCCAATATTAATCTTTTTTAGCCTCTATAAATGATTTAGGCTCAAGTTGAGAAATAAAACAATGTTACCAATACTATAAATGATTTGATATGTCTCCCACTAAGAGTTCATTTGGATGATCTCTTACAAAACTTCCATTCTTTTAGAAGTTGGTTGCAATATTGTACTTTGACATTTTCTTGGAGAGTGTGACTTAATCCTTCATTAGTATTGATATTGATGCCTTCTACCTTTCTTATAATTTTATCATCTTGATCATAACAAATGTTAGAGGGAATAGATTCATCAAAGACAACATGTATGGATTCTTCCACAACTAATGTTCTTATATTATAAACTCTATATGCTTTGCTAGATGTAGAATATCCGAAAACATTCCTAAGTCAGTTTTGGATTTGAACTTACTAAGGTTTTCCTTATTATTTAAAATAAAATATTTACACCCAAAAACTTTAAAATAACTAATATTAGGAATTTTAGTTTTTCAAAGTTCATAAGGGTTTTTGTTTAAAATAGGTCTAAATAAAATACGATTCATAATGTAGCAAGATGTATTAATGGAATTGGCCCAAAAATACGTAGGATTCTCATTTATCATTGTTCTTGCCATTCCTTGTAGGAACCAATTTTTCCTCTCAACAACACCATTTTGTTTTGCAGTTATAGGAGTAGAAAACTCATGTGAAAAATCATTTTCACATGAAAAAGTTTCAAATTTTCTATTTTCAAATTCTCCACCATAATCACATCTAATTTTTGAAACTGTAAACCTTTTTCATTTTGAACTAGTTTGCAAAACTTTGTAAATGCTTTAAAAGTTTCACCCTTATTTTTTAGAAATAAAACCCAAGTATATCTTGAAAAATCATCAACTATGACAAATGCATAGTGTTTACCCCCAAGACTTGTAATTTTTTAAGGGCCAAATAGGTCTATGTGTAGTAATTGCAATGGTCTAGCGGTTGACACCATATGTTTTGATTTGAAAGAGCTCTTAACTTGTTTATCCATTTGGCATGCATCATAAATATTGTCTTTCACAAAATTTATTTTTGGAAGACATTTTACTATATAACTTTTTGATAGTTCTGAACATAAATCCATGCTAGCATGCCCAAGTCTTCTATGCCATAGCCAACTATCATTGTCAAAAACTAAAAAACATTTTTCATTATAATTTTGGAAATTAGTTAGATTAATAGTGCAGACATTTTGATCCATTTTTTCAACAAATAAAATTTTATTTAACACTATATCTATAATTAGAGAAAATCCTTTTCAAAAATTACTCTACAGTTTTTATCACAAAGTTGACTTATGCTAAGTAAATTATGTTTCAGACCATCTACAAGTAGAATTTTATCTATAACATGAGAAGACTCATTACTTACGGAGTCAATACCAATGATTTTTCCTTTCTTTTCATCTCCAATGGTGACATGTTCTTTCTTTCGACAAATTTGAGTAAGTTTTGATTCATCACCGGTCATATGTCTCTAGCATCCACTATCAAGATACCATTTATCTTTCTTCTCCAATGGTACCTCATCTTTTTGTGCCATGAAAATATGTTTGCAACTTCTTCTTCTTAGCCTTCAGAGTCGTTATCATCAGTCTCATCCCAAGTTTGAATGCTCTTCTTTTGAAATTCTTTAAGGCATTACTTAGATTTGGACAATCGGCTTTTATGTGTCTAGGATTTTTACACTCATAGCGCATGAGTGTGTCATGATGTATCTTCTTATCATCTTTTCTTGGAGCATTTTCCTTCTATTTAAGAATTTTTTGAATCGCCTAGTGTGTAGGGCTATGTCATCTTCCTCATCATAGTCATCTTTCTCACTATCGGATTGTTCAAGTGTTGATTTTGATGCAATGCTCTTTTTCTTTGATGTATCTTTTTCGTCATTTTCATTTAGCCTCATTTCATGCGTCATCAATGAGCCAATAAGTTATTCAAGAGGAAGTGTGTTGAGATCTTTGGCTTCTTGGATGGCGGTCACCTTAGCCTCCCAATTCTTTGGTAGACACCTAAATTTTTTTCTCACCATTTCAACATTAGAATAAGTTTTACCAAGAGATTTCAAGCCATTAATAATATCGGTGAAACGGGTAAACATGTCATGCATGGATTCGTCATGCTTCATTTGAAATAATTCATAACTATGAAGAAGCATGCTAATTTTAGATTCTTTAACTTGATTTGTATCTTCGTGTGTGACTTCTATCATGTGCCATATAGATTTAGCGGATTCACATGTAGAAATTCCATAAAATTCATTTTTATCAAGAGTACAAATCAAAACATTCTTAGCCTTAGCATTTAAATAAATTTTCTTTTTATCATCATCATTCCATTCACTACTTGATTTGGCAATATTTTTACCACAGTTTTGAATGGAATGTGAGCACCATTTAATGTAAAAACCACTTATGGATACCATAACTCAAAATGATTAAGTCTTATATATAGAGTACCATGCTCTAATGCCAATTGTAGAACCGATATGGCAACCCAAGAGGGAGGGGGGGCGTGAATCGGGTGATCGTATTCAAATTAAAAACTTTTTGCACTCAAGCGGAAAATGAATGTTCAAGAATGAACTTCAATGTTTCACGAGTTTAACTCTTGAAAAGATAATAAGTAATAGATAAAAGTGTTAAAGTAAATAATGCTTGCGATAATATAAATGCGAAAATATAAAGCAAGCAAATAAAATGATTACAGAAACTTAAAGTGCGAAAATTAAATTGTGAAAAATTAAGTGCGAGAAATTGAAGTGTGAAAAATAAATAGCATAAAATAAAAAGAGAAGAAGGAGAAGAAGATAAGCACACGATATTTTTACGTGGTTCGAGAAATCTTATCCCTAGATCCATGGTCCAAGGCCCTCCTTGGAAATTTTTAATCCCACGACCTTCTTAAGGGTGAAGACCAAAGGAAAGGACACTCCATCCTTAATAAGAAGGACAAAAAATCCTTGACCAAAAAGGCAAGGAAAACTCCTACCCAAATTAAGACAATATGATCAAAAACTATTTGGGTAAGCTCCCGTCTCTCTTTATCTACTTGCAATTGAAACTCACTTTGTTTGTGCTTTGTCATTATCTCCATCTCATGTATTTTATCTATTGTGCAAGAGAGAGATGATTTTTGGTGTTTAGGCTTTTTATGGATGTAGACTTAATTTAAGGATAGTTATCCCTAAAAAAAATTGAGCTTTAATAAAGGCAAATAAAATGAGTAAACTCCTAATAAAAATTACATGAACGTAGATATCTTCATGATCTTCAATCTTCATGCTTTATGAGCTCCTATAAATATTTTCATGATCTTCAATTAGAATGTCTTGTGGTAATTTTTTCAATGGCCTCTGTAAACTTGATTAAATTTATTAGCAATGTCAATGTTTTGTTATCATCAAAAGTTATCTCATAGAGATATAGGGCTAACATCAACAACCAGTGCCCAATGTTGAGTGAAATATTAACGCAAGTGCACATGTTATTAACAAGTAATTGAGTGTTAGGTGAGTGTCATTTTCCATAATGATTGAGGAAAAATAATTAGCTAGCAAAATCTTTTGAAAACCTAATTAATTTACTAAAAAGGAAATGAGGTTGAAAACGAATATTTCCTAATGTAAATGCAGAATGATAATTATCGAAGGTGCATAAAAAATAGAGGCAAATGTAGTGTAATCAATGGTTGTGTAGGCTAGAATGATTAATTCCCCGTTTTGCTATCAATATTGACTTAAATCTACTTGAGCTACTATAACATCATTAACAACATTAACCTCAACTTACTTATGTACAAGTGATTTACATCCTTATAGCGCAAGCCCTTAATTAAACCTAACATATTCTTATGCTAGAGTAAAACCAAGATCTTTTGATAAATGATTCAAGTTGTTTAGGTTTGCAAGGTGAATAATATATTCCTATATTATCCACTAATTACATTAATTACTAAAGAATTAAGTAGACATGCATTACTCAAGTTAGATATATTGATTTAAACCTTTCCTATATTCAACTCAATGGGTTTCTTGTACCTTGATGGTCAGCCAAACAATGAGATTAAACATTAAACACACTTGAAGAAAATACTACTAGATTAACTTTACAATCCCAACCTCAATGGCCAAGATTAATAACTTAAAGTTCCATCAATCATTCTGGCTGAAAAGGATTAGCTCATATTGAGCTTAAGAACAATATCGAGCAATATCTCAGCCACTAAAATACATAATAATAAGCTTAAAAGAAGGAGAGATAAAAAATTAAATGAAGGATAAAGAAGTAATAAAGAAAGAATTCAGGAATATCCTCCAATATTATCTTCTTCCACTTCCTCCTCTCTTTCCTTTTATGTACTCTTCCTTCCTTTTCTCTGCAATTTTGTCTCCTATTCTCATTGTGACGTGTCGTCTCTCCTTTCTAAGGGATGTACTTTCTATATATAGCACCTCAAAACTAGGATATTAAAATAAAAAAGGGACACTTGTCATGCAGCAAAAAGGGTGAGGACCACATGATGATTGGCGTTGCCACCTATCTAATGGCTTTTTAATCGCACGAGCTCTTTGCTCACTTTTAAGTGTCATATGGAATAAAACAATGGGATCTTTGCCATGCATGTGCCTCCATTGCTCTAGCATTAAGCCAATTAATTCCCAGGCTTGAATTCCTACACAAAAAATAACAAAAAAAGTGCAAATACTACTCATTTAATGCCAATTTAGCTAGAAGACAGAATCATCCTAAAAGAAAAGGTAAAAGCATAAAATGATAGAGTAAAATTAAAAACAAAGAAAACCACTCTTAAATTCCCAATGAATTAAGCTTGAAAGTCAAAAGATAACTCTAATTTCTTAGAGTTCTAATTCTCCCAAAAATTAAAGCATTATCTTGTTATCGAGTGATGATAAAAGAGATATGCAAATGATAAGCAAAGATTTAGAGAGTCCACCTTACCACAAATTCAGATTCTGACCTTCAGAGCAAATACATATTTTCAGCCTTCAGAGTAAACCAAATTAACAAGCCCATAATAAATTTCTGTTCAAATTAGATCTTAAAGGCTCACTCTAAAACAAGGCTATTGCCAAATGCAAGTCTATCCCCACATGTGTGGGTGTACTAGACACAAAAGTTAGCACTCCCAAAATGCTTAAGATACTTTAAACCAAGTTCTGAACTTAATTTAGCATTTAGACTCTACCTCTTAAATCTTGTTGCAAAACTTCAGCTATGTCAAACAATTATCAAGTGGGAAGGAAACATTTAAATCAAACATGCATTACAAGCATACAGGTATTGTGCTGCAATTAGTGATACATTGATTTCTTTTCTTTTCTTCTTTTCTCCTTTTTATAGCTAAAATACCTTCAAATGTTACATTACTATTTTACATAAATTCCAACATTGGTGATGAAGACACCCGGTCACAAGCAGGGTTGCTCTAGTATTGTTACTTTCCTTTGCTATAACAGACTCACGCCTCTAGCTGTCTTTTAACTCGAATGCAACCAATTGTGATGAAGAAACCCAGTTTCTCAACAACTTAAAGTAGAGTAACCATTCTAACTTTCTTTTTCACTTTCTTTTTTTTCTCTAAATCAATGGAAGCAGCATTTACATTCAATCATCATTACATCATAAGTACCCTCCCCCAAACTTAAGCATTTATCTCTCTTTTATGCTGACTTCATCACATTTTCTCAATGATTTTTAAAGGTAGGTCTAAACATTAAGGCTACCTAAGGTTTAAAGCTACTTAAACCTTTAAAAATTAAAGCTCTAAGTGTAAAGGTTTTGGGGAAAGACTTCATAAGGGAATAGTATTATTAAAGGGAAAACACCATTTAACTCTTATTTTATTTATTGATTTTTTTTATGTTTTCATACATTCTTTATGTACTTTTTATTTTTTATTTTAAAACAACTCACCATTAGGCTTCCTCAAATCAAAGATTTCCTACTTAAAACCATAATCATTACATTGAAAACAAACCAACAAAACTATTTAAAGTAAACTAACTTGACAAACCAATAGAACTATTTAAAGCAAACTAACTTAACAAACTAGCATAACTATTTTAAAGCAAACTAACTTAACAAACCAACAATAAATCAAAATGGCCATACCCCCCTGCCAACTTAAAGTTGTACAATGTCCACACTACACATAAATTCAACCCAAAGTATCTTAACTAGTCAGAAAATTAAAAATTCCAACAATAGAAACACACAAAACAAACTAACACAAATGTCCATAACAAAACAATAATATTCAGTGTTTAGAGGCACTCCTCAACCCTTTTCTGCCCTTGGAAGCTGCCTGGAGGTCTAATAAATGCCTCTGCACTATCTGAATATCATATTGAATTTGCTGAGCAAATAACTTCTCCTTTTCATTTATCTTCTGTTTCTTTTTTTGTGCTGGAACTGGGTTAGCTTTGTTACTCTCCTCTTTCTTCACGGTTGATTTGTCCTTAGACTTGATGATTTTATATGGTGGTGTTTCCTCCTCACTCTCATATTGATGTTTTTCATGGCTAGGGGTCAGCATCTTCCTTTTCCCTTTATCTTTTTGCTTTTTCTAAGATGGTTTTGGTGGTGGTGTAGGTAACTCTTCCTCCTCAGAACTCTATTCTTCATCATCCTCTCTTCCTCGAACTCTTCTTCATCAGTCTCATCAACTTCCACATTTTCCTTCTCCACTTCCTCTTGTTCAATCTCCTTATACTCATCAGATTCTTCCTCACCAGTTTCTTCTTTATCCTCTGCTTCATCAAATAGCTCATCTTCTTCTTCAATCAGAACCTCTCCTTCAGTTGCTACTCCTTCCTCCTTACCAACTTGCTCATATTCAGCCTATTCACCCTCAGCCTTAACATCCTCAGCCTTCCAGGTAGACAAGGGCCATAGAGGCTTTGTAAAGTTTTTCTAGGATGCCTTCTTCCAAGCATGATCTTTGGACTACACATATGCCCAGTAAAATTGTTGCTACTGCTCTAGATGTTGCAACATTGTAAACATTTTCTTACTAAAGGCTTCTTCATGTGCTAGCTTTTCTAAAATCAAGGCAAACACTTGCTCAAGGTATGCATTGCCAATTGACCTCTACTTGAGAGTCTATCTAAATGAGGAGGATGGTTGAGCAGAATGAGGGTTTATACGTTCTTTTCCCTTTTCAGTCGTAAAACGTGCTATAGTAGTGAGGGTTATAACACCTCTGTTTATTAACTTCTCCTAATCACTAACAAAAGGCACTCCAACCATGAAACACAAATAAGTAATTAAACAGGCAAAAAATAAAAACCTATTTTCTTTCCAGCATATATTCTAATTTATCTAGAAATAATCCTTCCTACATTAATAGATTTCTTGTTAAGCAGAGTATACAACGAAATCAACCTTTCTTGGGTTACAGTTTGATTGTGAATTATTAACATAATTTTAGTGAGGATGAAATGATACCAAACCTTAGTCCTAGGTTTCAGAGCATATCTCAAATATGTTTTTATTCCTTTAGTAGATATGGTATGCCATTTAGTCCCTGATATACTTAACTCACATAAAATAGTATTCAATTGAACATAAGGCATTCCCTTAGCTAAAACATAATATTCATCCTCAAAACTTTCTTAGATAAAAAAGTGCATTAATGGCTTCAGGGAAAAAAATAAAGGTACCTCTAACAATCACAAAAACTTGGTCATGCTTTAACGAATTCGCATAAATATTCAGGATGAGTGTAGAATTTCTTCCACCTTCGTTGAGTGATAATGGTTGTTGTGTCTTTTGGAAGCCCCATGGATAAATGCCTTCAATAAGGAACCATTTTTTCTCATGAAACTATTTAACCCTAATTTCGTGTTCATAAATTTTCTCTGCTTGGCATTCATGAACTTTTCAGTAGCAACAAACTTTTTGGCTTGACTTTTCTTCATCACGGCTGAAACAAAAATGAAGTTTCTTAGAAGAATAGAGGTTTTGGTAATTAATTTGAAAAAATGAAAGAGTTTTGAGAGGAAGAAGGCAAAAGTCCTAAGGGATTTGAAAAATAATGGGCGCGCGGTAGGGTTTGCAACTCATGGCGTGGGGATCTAAAGAAAGCGAGTTGTTGCCCCAACATGCCATGTTAACTCCCTCAATTTAAAGTTTCACTTCATACTTTGCTAGGATCCTTTCAAAGAGTTTGTTACAGAAGTGGGTGCTTTCATCACTGATAATGGCTCTAATTGCGCCAAACCTTATGAAAATGTTTTTTTCTCTAGAAATTTGACAACCACCCTAAAATAATTTTTTGGTAAAGCTGAAGATTTTACCCACTTGGACACATAATCTACCGTAATCAGGATGTACAAGTTACCAAATGATGGTGGGAAAGGTCCCATTAAGTCTATTCCCGATACATCAAATAACTCAACCTCTAGAACATTATTTAAGGGCATTTCTTGCATGTGTGAAATTTTTCCTACCCTTTGACGCTTATCACAACACTTACATATCATGAGCATCTTCCAAAATTGAAGTCCAGTAGTAACCTGATTGCAAGACATTTGTAGCTATTCTTAAACCTCTAAAAAATGTCCTCCATAACGGGAATAATTGCATTGTTGCATAATACTTTGCATTTCCTTTTCTGGCACACATCTTCTAAATATTTGATATGAACATTGCTTGTATAGGTATGGATCATCCCGATAATAACTCTTCACATGTTAAAAGAATTTCCTTAATACTGTGAATTCAACTCTGGAGGTAGCACTTCACCAGCCAGCTAATTGACCATATCAACATACCATGGTGCATCCATTTGAGTCACTGCCAATAATTGTTCATGTGAAAAAGTTTATGTTGTAGCCAATTCTGCTTTAGCATCATTCCTTGATTCAAGCCAGTTAAATGGCCAGCTACCTAATTTTCTGTGCTGTTACATTTGTTCTAACAAAGTATGCTCTAAACTTGTTAAATGTAAAACAATGGCTAACAACTCTTTTAAATTAAGCATCAGTAAGTGTTTTGCTGGTATAACATATAAAATGAATTATCTTACCCTTCATCTGGCCAAGTACAGCCCCAACAACATGATCACTAGCATGACACATAAATTCAAATGACAACTCCCAGTTTGGAGCCACTATAATATATGCTGATATCAAAGCTTTCTTAAGCTCTAAGAAAGCTTGTTTGCAATCATCATTGAGCTCAAAGGGTTTGATATGCTCAAGCATCATGCATAAAGATTTTGGAAATTTTTTAAAATTCTTTTATAAACCTTCTATAAAATCATGTATGTCCCAAAAACTTTTGATTCCTTTTACTGATGAGGGAGCAGACAGCTTCTCAATGACATTAATCTTGGCTCAGTCTACTTCAATTTCTTCAGTGAAACTATGTGGCGTAAGATGATACCTTCTTGGACCTTAAAATAGCATTTTTCCTATTTCAATATCATATTAGTCTCTTTACATCTTTTGAGTACTCTTTCCAGGTTTATCAAGCATTCTGTGTATGATTCTACAAAAATAGAAATTTCATCCATGAATACCTCCAAGGTTTGCTCTATCATATTTGTGAAGATGGTCTTCATGCACCTCTAGAATGTTGTTGGGGCATTACATAATCTAAAAGGCATCTTCCTGAAAGCAAAGGTGCCATAGGAGCATGTAAATGTTATTTTCTCTTGATCTTTAGGTGCTATAGCAATTTGATTATATCCTGAATACCCATCTAGAAAATTATTATCCCTTTCTGGCTAATCTGTCCAGCATCTCATCAATGAATGGTAGTGGAAAGTGATCTTTCCTTATGGCCTTGTTTATCTTCCTGTAATCCATACAAACTCTACAGCCGTAATAGTCTAGGTTGGTATCAACTCATTGTTCTCAGTAATCATTGTTACACCTCCCTTCTTTGGTAGACATTGCACTGGACTCACCTATGTAGTGTCTAAAATAAAATAGATAATTCCAGCATCTAACCACTTGATTATTTCCCTCTTCACCACTTCTTTCATAATGGGGTTTAATCTTCTTTGATGTTCAATTGAGCTACTGGGACATTCCTCAAGTAAAATTTTGTTCATGCAAATAGAATCACTGGTTCCTTTAATGTTAGCCATTTTCCAGTCTATTGCCTTCTTGTACCTTCCCAACACCTCCAGTAACAACTGTTCACTCTCCATGATTAAAGATGAGGAAATAATAACAGGTAAAGTGCTATCTTCTCCAAGATAATCATATTTCAAATGAGATGGCAAAGGCTTTAATTCCAGAATGGATGGTGACTCAAGAGATGGTGAGGAAGGTTTGAATTCCAGTGACTTAAACTATCTTCCAGCCCTGAAAAATGGTTGTTTAGCTTTTAACCATGTCACTTCAGCTTCTTTTAGGTCACTGTTGTCATCATCAAAGTCATCAAAAGTCAATGCTGGAAATTCATTTCTCCTGCAGCTTCTGCTTAACTTCTCCACCATGATGGAGTCAATAACTCTTATAGCTAAGCATTCCTCTACATTGTCATCAGGGAATTACATAGCATTAAATACATTAAAAGTATCTTACTGAACATTTCCCCTCATTGTCAGCTTCCCTTTGTGAACATCAATAAGAGTCATTCCTGTTACCAAGAAAGGCCTTCCAAGTATAATTGGCACTTCCTTGTCAGCTTCATAGTCCAGTATAATAAAGTCCACTGGAATGATAAATTTGTCAACCTGAACTAACACATCTTCTATCTTTCCTTTAAGACGAGCATATGACCTGTCAGACAATGGCAAAGTAACAATTATTGGTCTGGCTTCACAAATGCCTAATTGTCTGAAAATTGACATTGGTATCAGGTTTATAATTGCTCTCAGATCACATAAATTCTTCCACAATATGCTTTCCTAATTAAGCAGGGTACAATAAAGCTTCATGGTCTTTTAACTTTGGAGGCTGCTTGTTCTACAAAATCAAATTGCATTTATTAGTCAATGCAATAGTTTCAAATTCTCTTAATCTCCTCTTCTTGGTCAAAATGTCCTTAATAAATTTGACATAATTGGGCATTTATTGCAAGGCTTCCAACAATGAAGTTTTGATGTGTAATTGCTTCAGCATATCTAAAAACGTGTTGAATTTCCCATCTTGTTTATTCATCTAGAGACTTTAAGGAAAAGGATGTAATGGTCTTTCTATAATCTCTTATGATGCTTGTTGGATAGGTTGTGATGTTTCAACAACATTCTTTTCTGAAGTTTTCTTTGGCAAAGAAACTTCTTTGACTCTTTCTTCTACTTGGATTTCTTATTTATCATGTGAGCTAACTGTTTTTCCACTTCTTAGATTGATGGCTTTGCAATGATCTTTAATCTCACATTTATTCTTGGATAAATGTACACTTATATAAATCGGTGTTTTTTATTCATTAGTATCATCTTATCATTACTCACAACGATAAGTATGTCATCAATATACAAACACACAATGACATATCCACTTTGATTTTTATTCACAATATAACATCACCAAGTCTCATGTCCTTCATATCAAATCTAAATTTTAACACGTCTTTCATAGATTTGATCATCTTATCACTACTTCCAACGATAAGTATGTCATCAACATACAAACACACAATGACATATCCATTTTTGTATCTTTAACATAGATACATTTACCGTACTCATTGATTTTGAATCTAATTAACATCATGTGACTATCAAAATTTTCATGCCATTATTTTGGTACTTGTTTCAAACCATATAATGATTTGACTAATTTTTACAGACTTTCACTCCTTGCCTAGGAGCGGAAAACACTTCTGGTTGCCCATGTAGATTTCTTGCTCTAAATCTCCATTTAGAAATGTTGTTTTCACATCCATATGATGTACTTCAAGATTTCACAAAGCTGCAATTACAAGTACCATCATAATGGAGTTTATTCTCGACTATGTATCAAAATAATCAAGGCTTTCCTTCTGTTTGTAGCCTTTAATTTCAAGTCTAGCCTTGTATTTATCAATTGATCCATCGGTATTTTTTTTTGAAAATCTATTTGGAACCTAAATGTTTACAACTAGGTGGAAGCTCCATTAGTTCCCAAGTATGATTTTGTAAAATGAAATTAATTTCACTCTTAATGGCCTCTTTCCAAAAAGGACCTTCATTGAAGTTTACAACTTCATTGAAAATTCTTAGTTCACTTTCAATCATATAAGTTAGAAAATCAAGACCAAAAGACTTTTCAATCCTATCTTTTTTACTTATTCTAGTTCTACCTCGACTTCTTCATCTTGGTCCTCACTATCTTCTTCATCAATAGTCTCAATAAGTCTTTTTGAAAAGCTTGATTCTTCCTTGGATTTGTAAGAAAATACATGTTTGAAAAATGATACATTCCTAAACTCCATTATCGTGTTCTTGTGAATCTCAGGATTGCTAGATTCGTACACAAGGAATCGATGCGCACTACTGTTATTTACATAACCAATGAAAATGCATTCAACAGTTTTTTGTTCTATCTTCACCTTCTTAGGTGTAGGTACCATCACTTTAGTGAGGTATCCCCACATTCGTAAGTATTTGTATGAAGGTTTTCTACCTTCCCACAACTCATATGTGGTCTTATCCTATTTCTTTTTGGGTATCTTATTCAGAAGATAGTTAGCCGTCAAAATGACCCCTCCCCATATGTTTTGAGGTCATTCAGAATTGATCAACAATGAATTCATTATTTCTTTCAAGGTACTTTTTTTGCGCTCAGCAACACCATTGGACTGGGGTGAATAATGTGTTGTGGTTTCATGCATAATCCCATGTTAAGCACAAATCTCAACAAACGGTGATTCATACTCACCACCTCGATTACTTCTTAGTACCTTAATTTTCTTATTCAGTTGATTCTCAACTTCATTTTTATAGAGAATGACTCTATAGCTTCATCATTTCTCTTTAGCAAATATACATAACAATATTTTGTGCTATCATCAACAAAAGTAATAAAATACTTATTACTACCTCTTGTTTGTACAAATTTTAAATCACATATATCACTGTGAATTAAATCAAGTGGTTCGATGTTTCTTTCAACACTTTGAAATGATGACCTTGTTAATTTTGCCTCAACACAAGTTTCACACTTGTGATTTGAATCAATATGAAATATTGGTAAATGATCCAAGTTAATTAATTTAGGCAAAGTGTCATAATTAACCTGATCTAGTCTACCATGCTAAAATTGGAAAACTAAGGCAATTAAGCAGAAGAACTAGCTTTATTAATATCGGGTTTGACTAAAGTCATTACATTGAGTTTAAACATTCCATCACTCATATAACCCTTACCAACATACATTTCTCTCTTAGATAAAAAAAATTTGTTTGACTCAAATACAATATGAAATCTATGATTATTCACCAGTGAACCGGACACAGGGTTCTTCCAGATTTCAGGTACATATATGGCATTGTTCAGAGTCAATTTCTTCTCAGAAGTCATCTTCAAAACCACTTTTGATTGGCATTTGATCTTAGAGGTGACCGAACTCCCCATGAACAACTTGTTTCCATGCTCGATATCTTCGAAGGTAGAGAACATCTCGCGATCAAAACACACACGGTAGGTAGCTTCAGTGTCAATCCACCATTCATTTGAATTTGATCCAACCATGTTGACCTCAGAGACCACTGTTGAGAGGTTGATATCAGAAACATCTCGAGCAATGTTCTCAATCTTATTAGCCTCATTGTTTCTCTTAGTAAATCTACACTCAGAATATTTATGACCCATCTTGTCACAATTGTAGTACTTGCCTTGAAACTTTTGTTTCTTACAAACCCCTCCTTTAGGTCCCAGCTTCCCTTCCCTTTGTTGTTGGTCTTCTTAGTTTTGGAACCCCTCCACAATGTTAGCCTTTGCTATAATAATAGGGTTTGGCTCTCTTCTTTCACATAGTATATTATCTTCTTCGATTCGAAGTCAAATAATAAAATCCAAGATACTCATTTCCATTTGTTTGTGCTTGAGATAACTCTTAAAATCCTTCCACGCAGGAGGAAATTTCTCGATAATATAAGCCACTTGAAATTATTCACTCAGCATTATTCTCTCAGCATGAATCTCGTGCAGGATAATTTGTAGTTCTTGCACTTGACTGATCATTATTTTGGAGTCCCCCGTTTTAAACTTTAGAAAGCGTGCCACGATAAATTTCTTGACGTCAGCATCCTCAGTCTTGTACTTTCGTTCAAGAGATTCTCATAGCTCCTTTGCTATTTTATTTTCATAATAAACATTATACAAGAGATCAGCAATACCATTCATTATATAAATCATACATAAATAATCAGAATGGTTCCAAGCATCAATATGACTGATCGTTTGGAAATCCTACTCACCGTCATTAGGCTTAGGAGCTTCTTCAGTCAAGTATTTTTCCAGATTCAACATGAGAAATAGGCATAGGCATCAGTGCCATATGGCCACATGGGTCACAGCAGGGTTCTACACACCCAGGTTTGGCATTCGAGCCCCAACAGTAGGATTCTACCCTTGGCTTTCAGCACCATGATTTACCAAAACATTGTTATTGGATTCAGTTATCATATTTCTTATCTAAAATATAAACCATAAATGTATCAACACTATGAAAATCATGCTATTTTCTCGAAGACGAAAATATGCTAATTTTTCAAATATTTTCTAAAATAAACTTTTAGCACTTCTACAGATCACTGCCCTTTCGACAATATTCAGTTCCTAGGTAATTTGAGGGACAATCCTCTTAAATTTTAATTTTCTAGATAGAACTTCTTTGTATAGTTACTTTCAGTTTTGAAATTTTAGAGAATATTAGAAATAAATTGTTTAGGTTGAAAAAAGCCAAATTAATTTCCAAAAGCAATTTTTTGAACAATTTTTGAAAGCCAAATTAATTTTCAAACTTAATCTTATAACGCAATGACTTGTATAAGAATAATTGTTTTAAGATTGATGGAAACAGTGTAATGCATTGTAAAATTAAATGAAAATAATAATAATACAACAATTATGTAAATATATTAATTACAACAGCTTAATAATATAATTATGAATAACGTAAATACAGTAATTATGAAATGTAAACAAAGTAAGTACCAACGTTAAATAAAGCGGACAGAGTAACAGTATAATGAAATAGTTACGCCACCTCACTTGCGGTACTAAGGTTGATAACGACATATGTTTTTCAAGATAAAATGGTTTGAGGTAGCTCCGGAAATAAACAAAATCGGACGGAACCAAAACTGAACCAGGACCGAACCAAAAACCGACCAAGAAAACTTGAAAAAAAAACTAGAAAAAATGTGGAGACCAAGAATTGAGAGAAAAAGAGATCTAGAATTCTTTTTTGATGTAAAAAATGAGGAGGAGAATGCTAATCATGGGTGAGAGGTGTCATAAAGGGTATTTAACCCATTAAAAGGTCATTTAACCAAAGTTAAGTCCAAAAATGTTTTTTCCTTTAAATTACAAAATAAAAATAATTGCACCAAATAGTCAAGTTTAGGTACATACTCTATTATTGGGATTTTTTATTATTCTACAGTATATTTAAAAAAAATAATTAAAATGCTGTATTTTTAAATAAATTCCAAAAGTAAGGTGGAAATATATAGCTAAGATAAATGCGTCTTTGCAAAAGACGCCTTCGTGCTGGTACGACCACAAATGAGTCCACGTAGAGAGGCGTCTTTTGTAAAGACGCCTTCACGAAAGTAGAAGGCGTCTTTATAAAAGACACCTTCATTAATAGAAAGTTATTTCGCGAACAGAATCCCCTCAGCCCGCCGCCATTCATCATCGATTGTGGCCGGAGTTTACTATCATTCTGTCAGCATTGCACTCTCTCACTCTTATCTCACTCTCATTCACAAAAAAATTCTCAATCTCTCAAATTACTAGCAAAAACTCCTCAAACCCTAGGTATATTTCTAACTCCTTTGATCTCTTAAATTTGTTCTTCAAATCTTGAAATTATTCTTTTTTTTATGAATTTTGTATGGATATATGTCATCAATTTTGTAATATCTCTCTTTAATCTCTCTCAAACCCTAGATTTTCATGTGTTTTGGGTTCTTGAAATCTTGAAATAATTCAATTTTAGATGCATTGTCTCAATTATGTGATGTTTAAACTCTTAATTTGTAAGATTTTATTTATGAATGGGTTGATATATTATGAAATTGTAGTTATTAACTTTAAATTTGTAGATTAATTTGTAAAATTTCTAGATGTAATTCTGAAATTATTGTGTATTGCTTAGTAGGTTGACAAATAGGGGAAAACATATGGTAGTTTTATGTTACATGAATGGTAATGTTGTAATCGGTGCAAATGGAGTTTCTAATGATCAAACTTCAATGAGGGGAATTGTAATTCATAAGAAGATTACTTTTAATGAGCTATGTAATACTTTATGTGAAGCATTGTCAATTGACTGTCTACATTGAAACTTGGACATAGTTTATCGTTACCCACTTACTCTTGGTACTGGGTCATTCAACTATGTGAAATTTTCGATATAGAATGATAATGATGCTCATGTGATGTTTACATTGTGCTTCAAATTCCTCCACCAAATACAATTGAGTTATATTTAACCAAAAATGCTAGAGATGTAGGAGGTCCTAGCATAAACTTGTATAGTGACAATATGTGTGGTGGAGTTGAGGTACACGATAGTGCGACAATTTCTTCTCCACTCCATGACAATGACATGTATCCTACAGTGCAAGAAAATATACCTAGTAGTAGTTATTTGCCACATGAAAATGCAGATGCTCATGACGTTCATGTGAATCCATCTAGCCTTCCACGTAGCTTCTTCTTGGTAGAGTTTGAGGAGATAAATGATTGTAATGTTATTGATGAAGATGATGACAAAGTTGAAGAGGATGATGCTGTGAACCCCTCAGCTGAAATACTCCAGCATGAACCCTCTTCACCATTCCTTGCACAGTTGGATTGGGATGTCGTAAATGCAAAGCTAGATCAGATACTCATCCAACGTACTAGGATATTGAATGAAACAATTAATTATACAAAGGTTTACCTTTTGAAAGTAAGTTAGACCTTAAGTATGATTTAAAAAGATACTTGATACTCAAACATCAACATTTTAGTGTGGTGGAGTCATTGCCAAACCTTTGGGTTATAAAATGCAAGAACTTTAATGATGGTTGTCAATGGAAAGTTCGTGCGTGTCGTCGAAAATCAGATAATATGTTTGAAATAACTCAATACACCGGACCTCACACATATGTCTATCCAAGATTATCACAAGGTCATTCATAGTTGGACTCAACATTGATTGTGAGAGTTGCAGGGTGTCGTGAAACGGGATCCAACTACATCTATTACAGCACTTCATCAGATGGCGAAAAATAAATTTGGATACGACGTGCATTATAGAAAGGTATGGGAAGTTAAACGAAAAGCAATTGTTAAAGTGTTTGATGATTGTGATCAATCTTACCAGCAACTACCAATATTGTTGAATATGCTTGTGAAGTCGAATCTCGGGACTGTAGTTCATTGGAAAACACATAACATCGGTGAACCAAGTAATGTAATATTCAGATATGTGTTCTGGTATTTTGCTGCTGCTATAGAAAGATTCAAATATTGTATATCAGTCATTCAAATTGATGGTACATTTTTATATGGCAAGTATAAGTATGAGTTGTTGATTGCCACGTCAGTTGATTTAAACAGACGTATTTTTCCAATTGCTTATGCTATAGTTGATGAGGAAACCATAGATACTTGGTCATGATTTTTGTATTGCTTGAGGCGTTACGTTACGCAGAGTGAGGGACTTGTGTTAATATCTGACTCACATGCTGGTATAAAAGCTGCAACACATAATCAACAACTTGGGTGGTCAGAACCATTAGGCCATCATCGATATTGTTTGAGGCATGTTGCGAATAACTTAAATGACAAATACAAGAACAAGACTCTGAAAAATTTAGTATTTAGAGTGGGAATGCAACATCAGCAAAGAAAGTTTGAATTCTGCATGAATGAAATGAAGAAAATCAACAGTCGTGCGTGCACTTCTTTGATAATATTGAAAAGAAAAAATAGACTCTAGCATTCGATGGTGGATACCGATATAGTTGGATGACAACAAACGTTGCAGAATCCTTTAACGGTATACTAAAGAGAGCTCGCATGTTTCCAGTTACGGTTTTGGTTGAGCTTACGTTTTATCGCAGTGTGAATTGGTTTGAAAAGCGGAGAAGTGAAGCTAGAGATGCCTTACTATGAGGTGAAGTGTTTACTGCTTATGTTGTGAGAAGATGAAAACTTGGGAAGCCAGGGCTAGTTCACATGAGATCACACTTTTTTACCGTGCTAATGAGAGGTTTGAGGTTCTCACTGGCCAATATCAGAATCACATGTACAAAGGACGAAACACACTGTATATGAATTTAAAGGAACGAACATGTACTTGCAACAAGTTGCAATCATTAGGCCTCTCATGTTCCCATTTGTTAGCAGTGTGCTCACATGCTCGTATTGATAGTTCTCAAATCATTGAACATTATTACCGCTAGTCAGGGCTTGCTAAGTGTTATAAGCCACAGTTCAACCCTCTTCCACATGAACATTATTAGGAAGTTCCTAACTTTCCAATAGTGCACCCTGATACAACTAGGACGTCGGAGAAATGTAGACCCAAGTCGACCCATATACGAAATGAAATGGATTGGAGAGATTCAAGTACTCATTGTAAATGTGGACTTTGTCGACAAGAGGGACATAACGGTCAAAATTATCCTTCTCGTAATGGAGGACAATCTTCAAATGTATGCTGTTCATTGAGAATGTATGATAAAGTTATAAAATGTTCTGCAGGATGAATGATTTTTTTATACAGATTGTGTTTAGGTTGTGTTGATGATTTTTGTAAGGTGTGAGCATATGCACTAAAGGCGCTTTTGTAAAAGACGCATTTAGGCTGCACTGAAGGCGTCTTTTGTAAAGATGACATTTGCCAATTTGAAGTCGTCTTTACAGAAGACGCCTTACGACATGGTCATTTTCACCTTAATTTTATAATTTGTTTCAAAACTAAATTATTTTTAAAATTTATTCTAAAAACCACATAAAACCTAGAAATTACCCTTTTTATTGTTACCAATTTTTATAATTAATAATCGGTTATTATTTCTACTTTTAAGCCAAACTAGTTTACTCCCCTTTTGGATGGAAAATTCCTCAGCCGACAAAGCCTCTTAATTTGAAAGTTTAGTACATTAATTTTATTTAATTAAATAGAAAAATAGAAAGCAATTTTAATTTGATTAGTTTTCTCATTGTGTTCGTCACAGTGACGCAACCACCCCAATAAAATCATGTACTCCAAAAATAATAAAATCTGGTTATAATAATTTAGCTGCAGACAAAATAGAATCATCCTTTTTGACTTTGGTTTTTCTTATCAAACCATTACGAACACATTTAAGAATTGTCCAAACCCACATACCTGGAGATGATTACCTTGAGCCAAAAAGAGAAGCCAAGTAAATATGACCCATATGCTTAATTATCCGTTTCTTGAAATCACGATAATTTAATCGAGTAGTCAAATAATATTACCCATAGACTTAATTATACGATACTCAAAATCATGATAATTTAATCGAGTAAATAGTATGATATATTGTTTTTCTTCGTTCACTTTTTTCATTTCTCTCCAGTAGCACGTGACTATCATTGAAATTAACTTATTACATTGTGTTAATAGCGCGATGATTTCTGTAAATGTGCTAGTTATTTGTATTAGGTCATTAACAAAATTGGGTCAGTGAGAAAATTGGCAATTCTGCAGTGTTTGCTACGAAATATGATTATTGAATGAGGAAAAGAAGTAGGGGAAAAGCCCAACTAACTCTTTGAAAACGTCTTTTTCTTTGACCATTACTATCACAAGGATTTATATTGTGGAATAGAGATTTCTTTTTTGGCATTTTTTTGTTGAATTCTTTTTCTGGTTGATTTTTGCTTTTTATTAATTTGATTTTGCAATGGCGATGCAAGTTATTTGCAATTGCGATTTTCCTTATTTATTAATTAGCTAATATTTTTTGAATAATATTAATTTGTGAAGATGATGTTCGATGAAAATATTGATGTTGATGGAAAAATATATAGGTAACTTGGAAAAAGAAAAAATAAACTAAATTAAAAGATTAAAATAAAATGTTCAACAAATTGAATAACTATGTTTTAGATAACGTGTCAAAGTTACCGTGAGAGCAGATTAACATTGCTATTTTGATTTCTAGTTTAATTAGTTATAAATGTCATTGACTAAAATTACCAAAATAATAGTCTTTTTTTATATAATTAGCATAATATTAATATATTTTACTGCACAATGTTGTGTTTTATATTATTTCTTATAAAAAAATTTGATGTTGAAAACGGTGTTTGTGATCGTAGTATTTATGAAGAGATTTAAATATCAAGCAAAGTAGTAACGTTTGATTTGTCTGCCACTACATTGGGCGGCTGGAAAATTGAAGTCATTCGACCAAATTTGGCTTCATGTAAAGAACCCTTTGAACATTGAAATAAATATAAATGCCCATAGGGAAAAATTGTTGTCATTAAATTTGGCATTCAACTTTTCAATTGTGATTTTAAATTTTCTTAAGCAGACTGTTCAAATAACTATGACGATAGACAAAGACTGTATGGGTTTTTTTAATTAAATTGTTAAGTACATTTCACCTTGTTGACTAAATTATTCGAAAATGTATATCTAAACATTATTTTCGGTATAAAATGAGCAGAGTGTACTACTTTACTTGTTCACGACAAATTTATTTCCGGTTTGTGATTTGAATGTGAGATCAACTCTGTCCGGATCTTCTTATGCATAGTTTAATTTTCATAGTAACACTATTTGTCAACATTGTGAATGAATTATTCTGCTATCCACGTGACCTAAATATGATTTTTCTCATTTTCAAGTAAATAATTAATAGATGTTGATAGAGGGTAATTAATTGTTGAGGATTTGCAAGTTTACAGATCAAATCTACGAAAATAAATAATTCAAGAACCTAGCTAATTGATAGTGAGGAAGGTCGAACATGCTAAAACTTTGGAGTGTTTCCGAAAGCAGTAAAATACCTGAATACGATGTGAGATGTGAGAAAGTAAAGATGTCATTAAGTATTTTCTTATCATATTCAATCCATACTCATGTACTTTTCTTTTCGAAATTCAAGTTATTGATAGCTCAAAATAAACACTCTAGTTTCCATGAAGCTTGCACTTGGGGAATTCTTCCACGTACTTATACATAAATTCTTAAAGCAACCCACCAACTGCCACCAAACCCAAACCCCAATAATATTCTACACAGATCAGTTCTAAAATTCAACACTATCCTTCTGTTCAAATGCAAAGAAACTTGCAACAAAAGGAAAACTAAAAACAAGCATTGACTCCTCTAGACTATTAAAGTCGTCTAATTTAAAATGTGATAGGTAAATTGCACTCACATTATTAAGGAGTAGCGGTTCATTTCCTTGTTGTTTAATACTAGAACAATATTTACCTCCTCATTATGTGGGAGGAGTTACTGCTCATCGTTAATATAGATCAATTAGATCTGAACATATATGAAAGTTATTCTCATATTTTGATACGTAATGATATTGATGGTTAGTAGTACCTATTATTTTTTAATAAATTATTTATAGTATATGATCAAACTTGATTGATTTATATTAACGTTTAGGAAGAGCTCATCCTCACCTAGTCAATGAAATAAGTTGGTGGAGAAGGTGAAATTCCACCAGCATTGTGAAATTTTATGGGCTTTAAGGTGTGTAAGGTCTCAATAGTCTACTAGACTATTTGCTAAATTAATTTAAGGGTTAATATCTCAATAGCTACCTGAACTTTGATCTAAAATCAATTTATCCCATAAACTTCAATCTCTTCTCTATTAATATCTAAATTTTCTAGGTCAATCAAAACACTTTCCTCCATCCAAACTTCCATGAAACAGTGTTAAAATATAATTTTATCTCAAAAATACTTTTAGATATTTAGGTCAAAGTCTAGGGGTATTTAGATAGATATATATTATTCTTCAAAAAATTTCTTAAACAACATGCCTATTCCACAAGTTCTCCAATGGATGGTTCATCTTTGTGTGTTCCTCAAGTTCAGATAGGTCTGTTCTTGAACGCGCAACTCTACTTTATGTAATCTATAGGTCCTTTGGATTGGGACCTCTCAGGTTTGCCTGAGTCAGTCTAAGTGGTCTTATTACACGTGTTGTCTCCCTAGGGCATCTCACTTAATATCTATAACACTATATATTCACTTTGTACCACCACTAAAGAAGTTTAATGTACCAAACACTAATTTAATGGAAGAAATTGTGTTTACACAAAATGACATTCTCATTTTTTACATACTTAAAAGTCATTCATTACATACTTACTCTAGAAAAAAAACTGTCGCATGAGTTTAGGTTTGATGCAACAGAGTCGACCTCCTAACACTATATATTCACCTATTTCGTTGTTTCTATCATTACTTCAAAATCAAGGGTATGATTTTAGGTTTTCAAGTTTGAGATTTTTTGTAAAATTATGTTTGAGTGGTTTTAATCAAAGGCTAGGGTTTCTTTTTGCATCTCTAATTTATATTTTTATGCATTTCTTTTTGAGTTGTTATGTGTTATTCAAAATGAAGAAGAATCAAATGCAAGTTTTTCTAGGTTTGAGTTTATAGTAATGTATTTCATGGACTACATGTGTTAGTTTATGGTTATGTGTGATTTTAATTTTTATATGGAATAAAAAAAGAGTGCATCTTTACACACTTTTAGAACTCAAAATGTGTGTTATTGAGCATCAATTTGGAGTTGATTGTGGGTATGTTTTTTACGTGTTCTACAAAAAGAAGGCACGAATCGCCATTTTTAATCCACACGTCACCAGGATGGGTAGTGATCGCCATGCTATACATGGCGATCACTACCCATTATGGTGACTCATGCCCCTCTGATTGCGATCGAGAAGTGGTCTCCATGTTTATGTCTATGTGCCTATGCTGGAATAAAATGCACGAATCACCATCTTGAAGGCACAGGTCGCCAAGTTGTGAATGGTGATCACCTCCCTTCTTGACGATTATTCACCCTTTGTGATCGCCATCTGTGTTAGTGTTTCCATGCCCTCTGATGGCGATCATGAAGCGATCACCTACCATCCTCTAATCCATGCAATGACATGCATTGCCACATCCTAACATGCAATACCTTGTCACATCTTTCATTATGTTGAAAAGCATCTCACCTATGCAGTGACACAATAATTTTATGAACTTACCATTTCTTTTTAGACGACTAAGATAAATGTGAACATCAAGAAGGGACCATGTGGTTTGATTGGATTCTTGTAAGTAATTAATTGAGTCAATCAATTCAATGGTAAATATTTTTATATTAATGCTTGCAATGTTACTCTTACCTTTTCTAATTAAAACAACAAGAAAGAATATGTTGCACTCAAAGCTTCAGGGGCAAAGCTTACGAGTGATGTGAGTATGTTTAATTTAATAATTAATATGACATGAATTAGTAAAGGTTGGCAGTAATTTAAGTAAGTTTCTGGTATACATGAATGAAAATAACTGACAGCAATTTACAACAACATGGCGAAAGAGGAGAAGAAAAATTATTACAAGGATGCTGAAAATGGCACGCTTGAGGACGGAGCAAAAGAACTCGATGCCAGTGGGGAGAAAATGCATGTTATTAAGTGGAACTTACTCACACACTGTACACCTGAGAAGTTTGTGCATCTAGTTGCAAAATTTGATGAGGAGAATAGGAAAGTGTTAATAGATAGGGTTTGGAGGGTTGTTAGAGGTACAATGCAACAAGATGAAGAGGAGTTCCTTGAAGTAATTATTTGGTTTCTTCGATCCAGATACATGCACGTTGAATATCTATGGGTCAAAATTAGATGTAACAACAGTCGATGTCAGTTCTATACTTAGTATTGTCGATGGCAGCAAAGAAATTAACTTCGTTGGTGATTTGAAAGACGTAAAAGATCTAAAGGTGAGTGAGTGAATGATGAAGGAGATATTTTAGTGAGTACTTTAGGGACGTACTTGATCGAGGAGTCAAGCGGTGAATACTAGAGACAAGCGTTTGTGCTATACACCGCCATGGGATCTATTATCCCCTCGATAAAAAATAGTGGTAAGTCACTCATGGTTGCACATTGTGAAGACATCTGCGACCATCACTAAGAAGAATTGTGCTATTGCTTGTGTAAAATATTTTGTGGATGATTTTATGAGGTTTCAAAAGAATCACCACACGAGCGTTATTAGATGCGCTATTTATCCAGATAATAAATTTTATTTACATTGCGCCTCTTCACATGATAAAAGACATAATTGTACTCATAAGTTCATTTTATGTAGCTTTTTTATTCGAAAAAGTTGGCATGTGCTGGAGACTTTATTGATAAGAACCAGCCTTCACATCTGGTGTGGAATGTCAAGTCATTTTAAAAGTCTTAAAATATGTAACTTCAAGGGGAGGAGGACCTAAAACCTTGGCGGTATGCGTTTGAGAACACTTCAAAGTATCTTAACTTACTATTGATTACTTATCAATAATCCATATGTATTTGTATTATGTAGGTCGATACACTCAAAGTCCGTCAAGTAAGTGGGAAGGACCATGAGTGTGAGAACATTCACAAAAAAATTCGTGTATACAATGTTGTAAATCGAGGCGTGCAACGGGGGCAGTTTATTTAAAATTTTATTGATTGAAAAACTAATCACGACGCCACAAGTTCCAAAAGAAATAATCTTTGTGAAAAATACTTTTTCTCAATAGATCTATTATATATCTATGCATTAAATTAAAGACATTCATAGAAAGTACTAATATCTCTCGAAGTTTATCAAGCGTCCTTGATATTTTCTATTAAAACAATGAGCGTAAGATTCTATGAAGAATGAACTGTGAGATCCACACTAAGATCTTCCAAACTAATCCTCAAATACACTAAGACGTTTGTGGGTACATAGAATAAATAAAGAAATTTTTCCGTCTCTAGATATACTCAGCATATAAGATCTAGAGATTTGAGGAAGGACTTTTGAGACGGAATTCTGAAACAGAATTGGAGAATTCACAGAGCTTTGATTAACTAATGAATCACACATTTGATTGCTTAATGAGGTGGATAAAAAATTATCTATATATATTATAGGTCAAGGCTCATTAGATTTTTAGGCTTTTCAGAAATAATAAATTATTTACAAATGTGTCACTATAGTCGAACCCACTGCAGTCTGAGCCACACTGCAGTTCCGTGTGGTACTACAGTTTACCGTGAACTACTGTAGTGACGTGAGGTACTACAAAGTCCCACGCACCACTATAGTGTCGTTTGACAAACAGTGTGTGACGTGCCAGGTAGTGCCATGTGGCACTACAGTGTGTCATGCCAATCCCTGATTCAAAAATCAGTGATTGGCATGTGGCAGTCTGACATGCCACATGGTGATTTTTCTAAATTTATTATTTATTTTAATCAGATAAATATCTAGCTATAAGTTAATTCAAAATTAACTTATCTCATCACACTTATCAACTAACTTATCTGTTAGTTCAAAATAATAAATTGATTAATTCTAATTATTATCTTATAATAATTTCATATTATTTAATTTCATAAATCAAATATATTATCTCACTTATCGATTAATTCAAAAATTAATCGTTATAATTAATTAATTATAATTTTCAAAAATTATAATAATTAATTTAATTAATTAATTTCACATAATTATCTCATAATTATATACTTGTCCTATATAATGTAATTATATAAAGTACATCCACTAAGATGTCTATCCACATCAGTAATCAGGATCTATATCATATGCATTCAAAATACTTAGCGAACTATACTAGCAACCGTTCATTAAAGATTTCATACTTTAATTGTTGCTGACTATTTTATTCATTATCTATAATCTTAATCGTCTCGTACTAATACAAGATCATAGTCTTAATAATGAATATAGAATTTTCAGATATTTATACAAATTATTCAATAACAATTCAGAAAAGACAATTATAAGAAAAATGTATTTTTATTAACTTCAAATTAAAAATGTCTTCACACATGCTTTGAGTGCACTATGCCCAACAATCTCTCACTTGCCCAAAAGTGAATGTTCAGATTAGTATAAAACTTTCTGAGCCAAACCGCTTCTTTCGCAGCTTCACAAGTTGTTATATATTCGGCTTCCATGGTGGGATCTACAATACTAGATTTATATCTATGATCTTAATCATTTTGTACTTATACAAAATCATAGTATCATTAATGAATATGAAATTTGCGGATATTTGTATAAATTATTCAATAATAATTTAAAAGAATAATTATAAGAAAAATGTAATTCCATTAAATATCATATTAAAATGTCAAAACACATACTTTGAGAGCATTATGCCCAACAATCTCCCAGTTTCCCTAAAGTATGTGTGACATTTCTCTCAATCTCATGTTTCATACATGATCATCAAATGACTTCGTAGGAAATGCCTTTGTAAAAGGATAAGCCAAGTTCTGATATGACGTTGTCTTCATAACAATCACATCCCCTCGATGCATGATCTCTCTTTCAAGATGATATTTTCTCTCTATATGCTTGCCCCTCTTGTGACTCCTCGGTTCCTTGTAATTAACTACCGTCCCACTGTTGTCATAGTACAAGATCAGTGGCTTGTCCATCTGTGGAACTACTTCTAAATCAGTATAAAACTTTCTTATCTATATTGCTTCTTTCACAGCTTCACAAGACGCAATGTATTCAGTTTCTTTAGTGGAATCTGAATACTGGATTGTGTCATACTTCTCCAGATTACATCTCTTCCACCGAGGGTGAATGCTGATCTAAACGTTGATTTTTTACTGTCTCTATCTGATTGAAAATCTGAATCAGTAAATCCAGTGGGGTTCATGTCTCTTCCTGAATTAATAAGCATATAGTTTTTCGTTCTCCAAAGATACTTGAGAATGTGTTTTACTTCAATCTAGTATTCAAAACCAGGATTTGATTGATAACGACTAATAAATCCTACTGCATAATAGATGTTCAGTCTCGTACACAGCATGACATACATGAGACTCCCGAGTGTTGAAGCATAACAAACCTTTTTATATACTTTTCCTCCTAAGGTGTCTTAGGACACTGCTCCTTAGAAAAGATAATTCCATCTTTGGCCAGTAATTGACATTTCTTCAAAATTTTCACAGAGAATCTTTCTAGCACCTTATACATATAAGATGCCTGAGAAATTTCCAAGATTTTGTTATTCTTATCCCTTAGGATTTGGATGCCTAGAACATAGCTCGCCTCTCTCAAATCTTTCATTTGAAATTTTTCAGCTAACCATTTCTTTACTTTCAATAAAATTTTCACATTATTTCCAATGAGCAGAATATCGTCTACATAAAAAACTAAGAAAATCATATCTTAACTTTGTTGAATTTATAAACACAAGCTTCGTCAATACTTTGTTCGAGGCCATATGTTTTAATAATTTCATCAAAAGTAAGATTACAAGATCTTGATGCTTGCTTCATTCAATAAATGGATTAAAGCAACTTGCATACTTTCTGATCTTACCCCTTTTTCACGAAACCTTCTGGTTGCATCATATAGATGGTTTCTTCAAGAGAGCCATTCAGAAAGGTTGTATTGACATCCATTTTATAATATTTCATAATCTAAACTAGTGGCTATGGATAAAAGAGTGTGAATGGGTTTTAGCATGGAAAATGGAGAGAATGTCTCTTCATAATTGACTCATTATCTTTGAGTATAGCCTTTGGCTACTAGCCGTACCTTGAAAGTCTCTACTTTCCTATCTGCGTCACTTTTCTTCTTGAAGATCCATTTACTTCCAATATTCATGACTTCTTCAGGTGTATCTACAAGTTCTTGGACAGAATTTAAATACATCGATTACATTTCCTGGTTCATGGCATCTTACCATTTCCTATTTCATGGCATAAGAGAAAAATCTCTTGGTCATTTTACTCTCTAGACAAGATTCACAAACCGTAAGAGTTTCAACATTTAGTTCTCTCAAAGCACCATACTTTGTTAATCGGTTAATTCTGTCTAGATTAATAAGTCACAACCTAAGATGCCATACATACATATCATCTTCTTGAGAAACATTTTATCGTTTGTTACTTTTTGGATTTGCTATTTTAAATATTATTGAATTATTTAATGCTCGTTCAGTTGGTTTACAGTTCGTTTGAAACTTTTACATGACAAATATCGAATCTATTTTTAGAAATAATAAACATATTATTAAAAGAAATATAAAAAATTTGTTCATACAACAAGGATAAAGAAATCAAATTTCTAGAGAATCTAGGAATAAAATAAACATTTTTCAAAACAAGATAAATATTTCCAAAATTTAAACGGATTGTCCCTAATACATTCGCTGAAACTAGCGCACCATTGTCACCTCGCCCTCAGCAAGCTCCCTTGAAGAATCAAACATCCGCAAAGAATGACATACATGGTTAGTGGCTCCTGAATCAATAATCTAGGATGACAAATCATATCCCACTAAACAAGCTTCAAGTAAAAGTAAATCAAATTTACCTTTTCTTTCCAACTCGGAGAGATACTTGTTACAGTTTCTCTTCTAGTGACCTTCAACTCCACAATGAAAACATTTTCCCTTGGGTCTTTCTTCTTGGAGTTGTTGTCTTTCTTGTTCTTCTTGGCTATAGGTGACTTCTCGGCTTTGTTTCTTTTCTTATTCTTACTTTGGCCTTACAATTGTTCCTCTTCCTTTTGTTACTATTAACAACAGCGGAAAAAGATTTTTCCTCAGCAGCATTTGCTTCGCCCTCTTTGGTCATACTCAAAAGTCTACAGTTCATTTAATAATTGGGTCAGTAACTTGCTCATAACATAGTTGGTAGCGAATACAGAAAAAACAAGTGTGAACGATTGAAGTATAATGCTGAGTTGAGTCCGCTCATCATGCGCTATGTTGATCATGTTCAAAATATGTTCACGCACATATGTACATTTCTTCATCTTAGTATTCATGTAGCTCCTAGTAGCTTCATGACGACTTTGATCAGATTGATTCCCAAACATCGCCACTTGTAGAGAATCCATAATCTCATAAGCAGTTTTCATGCTTTCATGCTTTGTTCTAAAAACATCATTCATGTTCACAAGTATGTAGCACTTAGCTTTGTTGCTGGACTGAATCCAAGCATCAAATTTGTCCCTAATGTTTTTAAAGGCATTGGCAGCGGGCGCCTCACGACATTCCTCAATAAGAACAAATTCGTGGTTCTCACATATAAACATCAAATTCAAATTCAATTTTCATCTTATAAAGTTATCAACATTCAATTTTTCGAGTGCAAGAAAAGCGGTAATAGGGTTGTCCATGGTAGACATAATAATAACTTAAAAGAAATAAATACATACATCATTCAATATAATTGAAAATATTAAAAAAATTCAGATAATAAAGGTGATACATGAATGCAACATATCAAAAGCATAAACTTAACAATTACTAATCCAAATAAGACAACCCCAACAATTAATGTGTCGCCTTAGGGTCAGTCATATTAGTTTTAAACTGACCATGAGACATTCTCATCCTTATAGTTTTAACATATCTCATATTTTTTCTTTTAAAATAAGGTATTGTTTATTTGGTCAAGTCACAGTTATCCACTCAAAACTTAATTGTGACTTTGTGAGTGTAACTCATTATTTCAGAATTCATGACTTAATTAAGAAAATGCCGCGTTAGGGTCGGTCAAGTCTAGAATACATCACTTAATCTTATCTTCACAAGAAACCAACCTTGATATTGATACAGTTTGAAACCTTCCTTAAGAGAAAAAATCAAAGCCATCTCGAGACCCTCACCATATCTCACGTTGTTGTACTAATAATGGAGATCATAGGTCACATTGACATGTCAACCTTCTCCCACTTACTATTTTATAATAATGTGTTTCTAATTAACTAATAATTTAATTCCAAATTAATTACTATTTACAATAACCCTAGGAATGTAAAATTAATTATTAATTCAATCTAATTGGCCTAAGTTCATTTAATCTTTCAAAGAGTCTAAGACTAATTTACGTGAACTTAGAATAATTAGCCAATTACATTCATCTACCTTTAATAAAACACTTTTAATAAAGTTGGTTATCCTAAAGGCCTAACTAAACATATGCCTTGAAAGTGAAAAGATTACCAAGTTTAACTAATTAAAACTTAGCAGTTTACAGCCGGTTGCCTAGTCACTGGCGCTGGCACCACCATCGGCGCCACTGCCAGCGATGCCACACCCGACGTCATACGGTGGAAGCGGGTGGTGTTGTTCCGCGATAGAGCTCCTCCTCTGTTTCTCCTCTGCAACTGTCTCGTGCGTTCTCATTTTCTCGTGTATGGAATTTTACAACATCATATTAAAAATAAAGTTACAAAAATTCCTACGCCCCAAACGGCTTATTCAAAATCTAAAGAAAATAAGAACAAAGCCTAAACATAAAAGTGACCGTAACATTCAAAAAACATAACCATTCATTCATTCATACATATCAAAATATATATTGAATAATGCAAGAAAACTCACATAGCATTTAATGTATACATATATAAAGACAGCTCTAATGCAAATTTTTAAAAATCGAGGCGCACAGCGGAGGGGGTTTATTTAAAAAATTTTGATTAAAAATAATTGCGACGCTACAAGTTCCAAAAAAATAATTTTTGTGAAAAATAATTTTTCTCAACGAATCCATTATTTATCTACACATTAAATTAAAGATATTCATAGAAAGTAATAATACCTCTCGAAGTCTATTAAACACATGAGGCCTAGAGATTTAGAGAAGGACTTTTGCACGAAGAACGAACTGTGAGATCCACACCAAGATCTTCCAAACCAATCTTCAAACACATCAGGACTTTTTTGTTTCTAGATATACTCAACACATGAGGTCTAGAGATTTAGAGAAGGACTTTTGAGACAGAACTCTAAGAGAGAAATGGAGAATTCACAGAACTTTGATTAATAAATTAATCACACCTACGATTGCTTAATGAGGCCAATAAAACATTATCTATATATATTCTAGGTCAAGGCTCATTAGATTTTTAGGGTTTCCATAAAATAATAAATTATTTACAAATGTGTCACCATAGTAGGAACTTACAGTATGCGCCACATTGAGTGCCGTGTGACATTTCAGTGTGTCGTGCACTAGTGTAGTGTCGTGTGGCACTATAGCATGTCACGTGCCGCTGTAGTGCCATGTCACTGCAGTGTCATGCCAATCCCTGAATTAAAAATAAGTGATTGGCATGTGGCAGTCCGACATGTCACGTGATAATTTTTTCAAATTTATAATTTATTTTAATCAGATAAATATTTTTAGTTCAAAATTAATTTATCTGATCATACATATCAACTAAATTATTTGTTAGTTAAAAAATAACAAATTAGTTATTTCGAATTCTTATTATCTTATAATAATTTAATATTATTTAACTTCATAAATCATATATATTGTCTCACTTATCGAGTAATTTAAAAGCTAATCGATATAATTAATTAATTGTAATATTTAAAAATTATAATAATTAATTTAATTAATTAATTATTGATTAATTAATTTTACATAATTATATACTTGCCCCTAACAGTTAATTCATTTTGCAAGCTAGTCATTTTCTTATGTCTTAAAACATTCACACCCTAGACTGTGTAGTATAGAGGTTACTTAGGGAGCATGGACCCATAACTCTAAGCTCTAATAAATTAGATTATTAATTATTTTTTTAAATTAAATAATCTTATTTATTAATTTCATTATTACCCCCCTATAAATATGGAATTACACTCTTAGTAATTACAAAATATATTTACAGAGTAATCTCATGTAGTCCATTGATATAATCAATTCATGTAGTTTTGTCCTCCAATTATTAGTTCGTAAATTAGAGATGATCAAAATTACCATTTTACCCTTCTAATTACCTATTGATCCTTAAGTAACATTATTCACTAGTGAACGATCAATTTATAATTGAATTATAATTTTGAGCTCAATAACCATTCAGTTTCAGAATTAACACTTAAGAAAACCAGTATACGATCCATTAAGAAAGCTTGGATTCTAAATCTTGTAAGATCATCCCATTCATCAATGTCACTGAATCTCTAAAATAAAAGTTACTAGCATGTTTTACAAACAAACATTAACGAGTGAATAAAAATATCAATATAAATGTACAGGAGTCATGACTACTCAGGATTTAGACTGATCTACATACGATCATCTGATTGATATGTATTAAATATTTATGATAAACGGTAAGTTAATAAAAATATTAATTCATATCGGCCTGATCTTATATAATCTAATTATATAAAGTACCTTTATTAAGATGTCTATCTACATCAGCGATCCAGATCTAGATCACGTGCATTCAAAATACTTAGCGAACCGAACTAGCAATCATTCATTAAAGATTTCATATTTTAATATGATGCACACTATTTTATTTATTATTTATGATCTTAATCCTCTCGTACTAATACAAGATCATAGTCTCATTAATGAATATGAAATTTTCAGATATTTATACAAATTATTCAATAAAAATTCAGAAAAAAATAATTATTAGAGAAATATATTTTTATTAATTTCAAATTAAAATGTCTTTATACATGTTTTTAGGGCACTATGCCCAATAGACTAACCTGAAGAGCAAGGCAGCAGGACATATGTGCTTTAAGTGCGCAAGTTCACGCTCTTCAGGTGGATGCATCTCCATGCAGGCAAACATGACCCCAATTGTTAATGAGAAAATAAAGATGAGGGGTTTCTAAGAAAAAATCATGACAACTTTGGTGAATCTTTTAGGTCTAGATAGTGGTAAGCCTTGAACCGAAGACAATGACCCACGAGTCACCTTGACACGGGAAGCAGAAGAATGAGGGTTTGATCAAGAGTTTGATCATGAATTTATCCCCTCTGATGAAGAAGAGCTACTTGACTCTTCATCACCCTTAGATGAAGTTGATAAGGATGCTTCTTGTATCTAGTTGGATGCGTCGAGGAAAACAATGGCTTCCCTGTTATTGATTAGGGAACCATCAGTTGAGATGAGGGAAGAATCTAAAATGTATCATCTTACTAGTAATCTAACAACTTATATGGGGTTATATATTTGTAGGGAAAACAAGTCATGATTGGAATACATGAACAAGCTTCTTCTGAAAGTCAATTTATGATACAGTTACGCAGCACGCAGGAGAGGAGAGCATGACCTCTAGTTAATTCACCATTTTTTGTGAAGGGTACTGCATCCCCTAAATGAAAACAAAAGGTATTTAAAGAGGGTACATGTATGTCGCGGGACACAATAGACGTCAAAGATCAATGTTTAGTGAATTATGTATTTGAGAAAAGCTTAGTGGATAGGTAGTAGTCACACTAATCTAACAATGTTGGACACACAATCATTTTCATTCTTTGATTAAGTTGTCTGTTATCTATATTTTGTAATGAGGTTCTCGTGAAAAACCCCATTGATAACTCTAAGAAATTAGAGTTATCCTTGCATTTTAAGGTTTAATTCATTAGTGATCTAGAGGTGATGCTTCAATTTATAGTCTTATTTTTGTCATTTTATTATTGTCAGTTGTCTTTTAGAGTTAGTTGATGTTCTTGCTTAATTAGTAGATTTTAGGCAATTTAAGTATAAGGATGTATTTTTGTGCAGCGATTCTTGGAAGTGCAGTGACTAAAGAGGATGTTGCAGCATGGAAATCTATATCACTATAGCAGCATGGAAATCTATATCACTATGGTAAGAGAATTCTATGCTAATCTACTTAAGCATTAGCAAACCGCGATCATAGGTGAAAGGTATCATCGTTCCATTTACTATTGAAGTAATTAATTCTGTCTATGATTTACCTGATTTTGAAGATGAATATTATGTTCTGGCCAAGGAGGTTACTGGGGAAAAATTGAATGTCATCTTAAAAGAGTAACTGTCATAGGAACTAGTTGGCATAGTATGCCTTCTGAAGGGGTAAGAACATGTCTTAGGTTAGCTCGAAAGCTCAGGGCTAAAGTTTGGTATCATTTTTTTCCAACCATCATAATGCCTACCACACACATTCAAAATGTGACTCAGGAAAGATTAGTTCACTTACATGCTCTGTAAAATGCAAAGTCCATTAATGTTGGTCGCATAATTTCTCGAGAGAAGGGTATTTGTCTCGGTAAAAATATTGGATGTTGATTTTACCCTTATCTGGTTGCTAAGCTGTGATATGTACATAGTGCCCTTTTCGTCAACATGAGGAAAAACTTATCAATTGTGGGGCCATCACCCTTACTTCTATAGTGCGATTTGCAGTAGAAAAAGGCAAAGACTTGGGGGAACAACCATCTTTAAAGCAAGCTTCTAAGAAGAAGGCAATGCCTACCACTGACCTCAATTAAATACTGAAAACACTTAATGAGAAGCTTGCTCAACACGAAGCCTTACAATAGAGGACCTAGAAGTTATAATTGTAACTTGAGCATCACCATCAAGCATAATAGGAGTATGCTTACTCCCGAGATCATGCTTTATAGAAAAGCCTCTAAAAGAATTTCATAATGGCTATAGAGGAAGATGATGTAGCCGTAGAAGGTGATGTAACCCTAGAAGGTGATGAGACCATAGAAGTTGAGGATGAGGAGGATGAAGATTAGAGTGATGAGGAGTAAGCTGAAGAAGAAGATGAGAAATATGAGGAAGAAAAAGAGGTGAGTGAGGAAGAAGAAGAATAGCAACAGGAAGAAGAGATTGAGAAAAGTGAAGAAGAAGAATTGCCAACTTGCCACCCAAGAAATCTACCAGAAAGCATAAAGTAAAAGGAAAGAGAAAGCTACTTACAACCCAGAAGAAGCAGCCAATGGAGAGGGAGGAAGAGGCGCCTCAGGTTGTAAAACCTAAAGGGAAATCTTCTGAGAAGAAGAAAGAAGCAGCAAGGCCTGAGTCAAGTGTCAGGGCTAAAAAGAAGTTAAAAACAACTAAAAATGAGAGGTCATTCGTGGTAAAAATTCATGAGGAGATCCATGTGGATAAGAGGTTATCTGATCTCCAAGTCACCTCTAAAGAAAGAGGAGGGTGCAGGAGTTCATCAAAGCAAAGAGGCTAGTGGATTGCTGCAGCATGCTGCAATAGCATCGGGGGAGTTCCTCTCTGACTCCTTTCATTTTTTTCTTTCTGTATGAGCTCTTTATTCGGCTGCTCGTGAATTTTAGTCTTGGTTTATTTGGATATTTTCAATTATGCTTATGGGTTATTTTCTTATAGTATTTCTTTGGTGCAGTGAGAACACTGCAATTTTTAAATTTGGGGGAGAGGGCCATATGCCATTTTCTTGGTAATTTATTTTTCCTTGCATTTTTAGGTTGCAAGTTTTCATTTTTAATGTTATCTTTTAATTTAGGACTAAAGTAATTTGCTAAATAAATAAAATTTAAAAGTAATAAAAGAAGAAAAGAAGAAATGAAAATGAAAATTTGCCCTTGAATAATGCTCAATTTGGAAGTGTGTAGCCTAGTTCCCTTATCTTTTGCATTTAGAAGATGAGTAAACTGCTTTTGAGGTTTTATGTTACTTTTGAGGTTCAGGAAAATAGTGTTGTAGCAAGTTCATAGTGGTCAATACTGAAGTTTAGGGGGGTTCCATTAGAAATTTTTTATGTAATCTTGATACTCCATTGACATAAAACAAAATTAGCATGTTTAAAAAGAAGAAGGAAAGATTAGGGCTCCTCTGTCTTAGGCTACTGAGTAACTGGGTGTCTTCACCATAAGTGTTGCCATTCACGTCAAAAGATAGCTAGAGATATGAGCTTGCTATAACAAAAGTAAAAGCAAACAAAACATTTTAGCAACATTGGTTGTTGCATTCCTGAGTTATCGGGTGTCTTCACCATAAGTATTGCCATAAGAGGTAATCTAATCTTATAAAAAAGGGGGGAGGAAAAGAGAAGAAAAAAAAGAAGCTATAAAAAAGAATAGAAAAGTCAGTGGATTAAGAAGAATGTAACTCAACACTTAAATTTTTTCTTTATGCTTCATGAATGTAATTGTTTCCCTGTTCAGTAAGCTTTACACTACTTGCTGTTTGACTATTGGGTTGAGTTCTATACTTTGAGCGCTAAAGTAAGCCTAGGATCTCTGTTTAAAGTAGCTTAAGCAGTTTGAAAGTGCAACTCTATTTTCTAGCACACACTTATTGAGGGAATTAAGTTTGCACCCAATTCAACAAGTTTGAGAGTAAAGATTTAATCGTCTCTTTGGTTGATATTTGTTGTTGAGCCTATTATTTTTAAGGTCTTAGATTTCTTACTTGCATTTAAAGCAGAACTTGGTAGGTGGATGGTAGGTGTCTTCTGCATTATCATTTAGTTATTTAGTTGTCTTAGTCATCATCACTCGAGGACGAGTAATGTTTAAATCTGGGGTGTGATAACTCTAAGAAATTAGAGTTATCCTTGCATTTTCGAGTTTAATTCGTTAGTAATCTAAGGGTGATGCTTCAATTTCTAGTCTTATCCATTTCATTTTATTTTTGTTAGTTGCCTTTTAGAGTTTAGCTGATTTTCTAGCTTAATTGGTAGATTTTGGGCAATTTAAGCGTAAGAATGTAATTTTGTGCATGGATTCTTGGAAGAGTCGTGACTGAAGAGGATGATGCAGCATGGAAATCTGTTTCTCTATAGCAGCCAGATACACACATGGCACAAACTTTGTGATTTAGTTCAGCTGGTGCTCAAAAAGGAAGAAAATATTGTATGCCCAAAAAGTTAGTTATCCAGATGGCACTAGTGCTTTCTTGTGATCCTGCTACAGTTGTTGCTCGACAAGTGTCCCTGCTGGAAGTTGAAGCCCTAATATTGAGGCTCCATTTATAGCAAGTACGCCTTCTAAGTGGGAGATCCAACACATTTGTTAAGAATTAGGGAACATTTTGCAAAGAAGAAAAGGAAGGAAAGGGAAGAAAAGACAAGAAAAGAGGCAACGTAGAAGACACAGGAGAAGGATATTCGTTTATTCTCCACTCTATTTTCATATTTTCCCTTTTTTAATTTGTTGTATCTTCTTTTCTAAACTTTATTTCTGTAAGCTTGACATTGGCTATGGTTGTATTTGAATTTTCTCTTAAGCTTGATATGAGCTAAAACTCTTAAGCTAATATGGTTAATGAAGCTTAACGGTTTTATTCGTAATTAATGAAGTGCAATTTGCCCATTTCTTAGTGGCATTTCATTCAATGTTATTTAATGCTCATTCTTACTATTGATTGGCCATCCTTAGTAAGATATAAGTTGGGTTGAATACTGAAAGGGTTTAATCTAATAGACTTAGCTTGAATGATACTTGATACTTTCATCTTGTAGATCTAAGTATTTAGTGAGGAATGTAGGCATATATGCTCACCCTATAAACCAATCAACTAGAACGAATGATAAGTAATTCTATTCTCAGAATAGCTTAGGAATAAGTTGATTAAGATTAGAGTTAATAGTTTCAAGTATGAAAATCTATTGCACATATATTTAGTTGAGATTAATGCTTATAAAAAAGCTATAGCAGATTGAACATATTTGATTATGACTATTAATGATAAGGGGACTTAACCATTCTAGCTCATTTCACTATTGAAAACACTAGTGTTACTCTGTTATGTCCAACATTCTGCAAGTGTTGTCTTACTTAGATTAATGCTTCTTTACTTTACTCTTACATTAGCTAAGCTCAAAGTTATTGATGTTACTCTGCTCCAATTACACTTTAGCTTGATCTGATTAATCACCTTATTTTTCATCAATCTCTGTGGAGAATGACACTCACTTAACATTTTATTACCCGTTAATGACACGTGCACTTGCGTTTATATCACACACAACATCCATCCAAGATGCTGACTGTAGAGTGCTAAAGATCCTCAGTCCAGAGAGATTGACTTTGTATGTAGGTTATAAACTTGTTTGACCTTATCTTGAACTTGGAGGCTCGTGCTGAGTCAAAAAGTGATCGGTTTCGTATCTACCAACACTGTGAGCCGCAAGTATCTACTAAAAAAGTTTTATCCTTTTATCTTAGGTATGATTGTACTTTTTTATACTATTTTTTTGTTGTGGCACTTTTGATCACAAACATAAAATTGTAGAGAGATACAGGGCTAGCTTCTGCTACGTACCACAATAAGAAAATTTTAATGTAGTTAAGTTTCTAAAATGTGACATAATATAGTTGTCTAAATGTGTTGTGTAATATAGGTTTGTATGCTGATACATGATGGTAAATATCATTTGTTGTTGGATGTAATCTCCATTATGGCAGAGGAAGTGACTATATTGGACACCTCGGAAGATGGCATGAGTAATAGGCAACAATATGGGACTGTAAAAAAGACTGTATATTCTAACACCCTAATTTTTTACCCAATATCTTATACCATGTGTGTGATGTTCACATTTCTTATCCCTTTCTATATTATGAATGGAAACGTAATCACAAGGTAGGGATATCCTTTTTGGGGATAAATTCTGGTAAAAACATTTAGCTCTTTCAAAATTGAAAGGTCGGGCCATGTGCTAAAAAAGGTAAGTTCACTTGTGCCTCTCCATTAATACAATATTGTCAAATATTTTTAGGGGTAAGATATTTTGGTGACTATTCTAAAAATTTTACAAGCCTTGAAGTCTCATGATGTTCGGTATGGAATTCTTTTTAGGATCCTCAAGCATCCTACTAACAATCTGTCTCCAATAATACAAGAGCTCATATATTATTTTTATGTAAGGGGCTCATCTTTATCAGAGACACAACAAACATTGTATACAGTGGTAGTTAATATATTGTTTATAGTTGGATGATTGGATTTTATAATAAAAGTGTGCTAGATTTTTAATAGAGGTTAAGTTTTGGACTGCCTTGTTTGAGATGCTCACAAGATTGCTTGAGAATCTTGATTTTAATGTTTATTAAATCTCTGCCATTGTATAATATTAATGATCACTAACGAAATATAATTTTCACATCGTGTGAGATACATTATATTTATTTGAATTCAACATATAAGATAATATAACATACCTTCACCGTGGCAAATAAGGGAAATTGTAACAGTATGGGATGCCAGTTATGGTCGTGTTGCACATATGTTCATTGTCTAAATTGCATCCGTTACGATATGAACCTTGTACCCTAAATGGATGTGGCCCCACCTTATGCGTTGAATAGTTGTGAGTATGAAAATTGATCGAAAATAGGACTTGCTAAGCACATTGCTCGTTGAATGAGTATTGGAATGGTGCTTATCCGTGCAACAAGTCATGGGATGCACCTTATCTGGAGACCCTTACTGCGTGTGCACCTTGTACTTTGGATGATAGTGAATCATCATCGTGGCGGAGTTCAGCACCAATATCATCTCGCATCATGCCATGAGAATTGCTCGATAACTCTGGACATGTTTGTTTGTTATGTTCAGTGTTCTTACATTGGTCACATCGTCGGGATGTTGGTTGTGGTAACTCGAGCTGGCACCTTGGCTTCCCTTTGTCTACACAATTATTGGGTCTCATACAGGTCCTCTTTTAATATTTGCACCATCCCCACGTACCTCATCTTGTCCATTCACAACCTTGTCATTCTATAAGGTTTCATACTTCGAACATAACATCCCATGCCCCACATCGGCCTGAGTTTACCATTCACTTGTCTTTACCATAAAATGAGCAAGCCTATTGGCAACTGTCTGGATCGAACTATACGAAAGTGGTATCGTCTCATCTGTATCCCAATGAGAAGAGCTTGGCTCGGTTGGTAGTGTATGACTCTTGGCCATGGTTCACTATCGATGTAGTATACACGTGCTTGGAATATCTTGCAAGTGTTTTGCTTTCATCACACTAAACATCCTCATGGATTCAAATTTTCCACAAATGCACTTTAGTGTATCAAGTTGTTGGTTATATATCACTACGTATGTATCATTCGGTACCCCAAACTCAACCAACGTATATTTTTTATCCTCCCGATCATGCATCATATGGCATACTATAAATGTTGCCTCACCATTAATTTCCTTGCACCCAAATATTTGTTTCCATGTGTACATCTTTGTCGCATGATGCTCTAATGTGTGCAAGTGTGTCTGCAACATAAGAGTCTCATTTATCAACCTAAAATCATCTAACCTCTCAGTGTGTCGAATACGTGTCAAGACATGGTCAAATTGTAGTCTAAATTTAAATAGTTTAGAACAACATTGAATGATTCGGTTGAGTTATGTGTTCATACCTTCTGACCGTTGTGTAGTTCTCGTACCAACAAAGAGTTTACCGTGTTGAAAGATCCATGCCCAACGTTCCCGCTTCACATAAATGCATGAAACCCACTTATTTCTGCTAAGGTTGAGGGACTAGAGTAAGCATCTCATTCCTCATCGAACTCTTTCTCACTTAAGACATCTAACATTACTGTCTTGAAGCCTTGAACAAAGTCCAGGTTCTGCACATTTGATTGGGCTTTTCATTCAAGACACCATGTACAGAGCGATTACAAGCCCTCTGATGGTGATCCAAGCTAGATCACCATCATAAGATGTTTTTACCTGTTCGACGCAGTGACATGGCGATCACCATGTGTGACGAAGGTGATCGCTAGATGGGTGGCAAATTCCCATCCTTTGATGAAGATCAACATATGTTTGCCACAATGGCTAAGGGATAGTAGCTACCTTATAGCGATTTTCTTATCTCTGATGGCGATCGGACGTTGATCCCCATCATGGATTGTTAGTACCCATCAACATCCTACTCGATCATCATGGTCTATTTTCGTGTTTAAGCACATATCTTGTATCCTTAGGCATGTGAAACTAAGAACTTCACAACAACATGGCCATTTTAGGACAAATATTTCACAAAACTTCCCTAGAAACATGACAACACCCACATAAAAAACATAAGTTGCAATAACACTAGATTTCAACAGAATATTCAAAGCAAGATTTAAATTGAACAACTTAAGCTAAACTTAAAAAAATTAAAAATTAATGGTAGAGTTTAAAATTTTAACAACTTGAGCTTCACTTAACAAAATTAAACATAAATGGTAATAAGTTTAATGTATCATGGTCAATGTTTTCTCTTTCTGGACAAAGTATAATGTAAACGATTTGTACTTCATTCAAGTCAATCATCAGATTCAGTTCCTTCATCATCGTCATCTCCGCCCTCCTCACCATCAGCTGAATCTTCACCATCGCCATTGTCATCCTCATTTTTAGCTTCATCTTCATCTTCGTCTTCGTTCCCATGCCTGCTTGATTGATCTTCATACATTAACAACCTTCTTTGTAATTGAGCCTACAGGTATACATACACAAAATGTAAACTAGGAATTTTAATTTGAATATTTTGATGTGCCACTATAAAATAATTGAAAGTGAGTGAGTTTACAATTTTCCTATCCTTCTTTTAATCGACGCCTTCGTCTTCATCATCGCTTTCACCATCGCCTCCTACGCGGTCAACATTTTCTCAAAGACGACCTTGTTTAGACTCTCAATCATGCGAAACATGCTTGCCAAGCATGACGCAGGCACCTGCATTTTTCAAAATACGTGTTAATATGATTAGTAATAATTATACTAAGAAATATTAACATGATAAACTCACATAATCAACAGTCGCTGCTAGAAGACCCCAGACTATGACATTCTGTGGAATTTCAGCCAACTCACTACCACCATTTGGGAGTGGAAGTGTTATCTATCAGGGTGGTGGTGTGATGTCAGTCACTTTCATCAAGGGTCCTTCTAGCTGGTGTTGTTGCTGATGCTAATGCTACTGCCTATATCAAGTAGAATACAAATTTACATCGCATAACAATATAAGTTATTTGTTGCCTAAAAAAATAACATACAGACGGTTAGTACTTAAGGTCATATGATAACCATTGTCCCCGGAAAGTATCATAATCATTATCTTCTCTAATGACAAAATATGTTGCTCGAAACCCTTCAAGTCAAGCTGTAAGATCCTCTTTGGAGAATGGCTAATTATATAGCATAGAAGCTTGTAGTATTTTTTGGATCATTGACCTATTAGTTTTCAAACTCTTTCATGAAACACACTCACCTAAGTACTGTGCTCTTCCACCAAGTCCTTGTAGCAAGATTCTCCTAGCGGTGGCATTATATACTGTCAGCGCAATACTCGGACAAGTTTTCATGTTACCCCCAGAGCTTCCAATTGATCTACAAGTCCCAAAAGAAGTATATTGTTAGTAAAAAATAGTCATACTTCGAGGGACAATATAAAAATTGATAGAATAAAAAATCATACCTCATTGGGAATGGGATTGACATATCGATGTTTGACTTGGAATTCTTTGAGGTCGTGAGCGATGTCCCATGTTCGAACATCAACGTCTAACCAGCACACTGCTCTCAGGAATGTGTTTGGCCCACCAACTGGTTTGTTCAGTGCCAAACACAGCAAGTATTCACAACCTCACACCTCTCAAGCTATTCAAAAACCTTTGGTCCTGACACTTTTTCAAGGACATAACACATCCATATTACAAACAATATGGACAATGTTACACCACCCCAGTTGTACTCCCGTATCTCATTTATTTTTCTCTAAGTTTTAGAGGAAGTACAAATACACCTTGTTGCACTTGTCACAAAAAACAGTAATTTCTAAGAGAATCAAAAGGAAAACTTGAGTCTAATTTCCTCATTCTTAAGAGTATCATCACACACATATATAAATCCAATGATAAATTACTTTTTTACCTTTTAATCCGATAATGATTTATCACTAAGTTCCGTAATAACTTCTTCCCGTAGTAAATTTATAAGTCATAATTCAACTGTCATCCTACAATTCTCAATCCAGTTATCGCTACAAAATCCAATGGGGTAATCAACAACTTACCCGCTTGATCTAGATGAAATGTGTGTGTATTGTATCTCACCATTTCTCGACTAGGCTTCTTAAAAGAACGTGATTGCATTGCCCCTATTTCATAGTACCTATTACATCTCAAAATCAAAATGTGTCCACATTTCTTGTTACATTTTCTGGAAGCGTGGCATATTACTGAGGTATTAGGGTAGTGTTCCCAAAACCATGGAAACTATCACTCTACTTCTCAATTATCTATGAAACCAAAACACAAGCATAACTCATTCATAAAGATACGTGACACAAGTATCAATTTTTTAGAAAAAAATAAAAAGAAAGCAATGACAATACACTATAGATCTCACTGTCACATCAAACATAATAATGAGACTAATGTATATACACTATAGATCCCACTATTTCCATTTCATCAAACACATTACTAGCACTCATATAAATATAATATAGATCACCCTGTGATATTTCATCAAACACATTATCGGTGCTCATATAAATACTATAATTCTTCCTCCGAAACATACATTGCTAACAATCATCATATACTACTTACAATCATCATATAGTACTTACAATCATCACAAAAAGAACACCTAATATTTCAATATTACCCAAAGCCAAATAGTGGAGGAAATAAAGTATCTATTTGGTTTTTATCACTAGCATATAAAAACCAAAGTTTTGAGAGAGAATCTTACATTTATTACATTTTTGGGTGAAATATATGCTATGTTGGTGCAGTGTGAAGAACAAGGCAACTGAAAATTTCATTTCCTTGGACAAAATATTTTTAGCCCATAACCAAATGCATCAAACGGACCTTTTGAATCGCTCAAACTTGGTTGAGTACTTGAACTTGCCGTGTTTTTTATAATTGGTTACTTTTCTCTTTCCATTAGGATAAACAAAATGAGAGGATGGAGAGAAGATGAAGATGGGTCTAGGTTGTGTGGGTTGGGGAGAAGAGAATATGAAGATGAAGATGAAGATGAACATAAGTGAAAATGATATTTTTCAAATAGGAGAAGATGAGTGAAAATGGTGTGTCTTGTGAATGTGTAGAAGAGGATAAGATGAAGAGAGGGGAATAGGGTTTTTAGTTTGAGAGTTAATTTTTAGAATTAAATGAGGCTAAAATTAAAAATAAATAAAACATAGGATTATAAGTTAAAAAGATATTAATTTATTTTTAATTTTTATGTGGCCAAATTAGTAAAATAATGGTTTAATTTAAATTTTCAATATTTAATTTTCAAAATTTTAGTGGAGAAATAGTTTTTGTGACTTGACAGATTTTTCGGGTATATGGTCGTCCAATTTGATAAAAACGGCACAGATCTGGTTTTACTAACAAAGCAATGTGAAACATAACTGTTTGTTTCTCTTTATCATTTTTACTGATTTAAATCATCTATATATAATTATATGACACAAGTATTAATTTTGATTCTACATAAGAATCAGATCATGGATGTTATACATATTCATCAAATTGAAATCTAAAATTTATCAACCATAAAATAATCGTGATCTAGAATTCTACATTGTCATAAATTGTTTCACTTGATACTTATCATAAAGCCACAACAACATAATCAATGATACATTCATCACGTTTATGGATCAATGTTTTGTTGCTTTGAAAATTCCTTACTTAATTGACTCCAATTTCTAATATAAATGAACATCGTTTATGGTTTTGCATTGACCAATCGAGACTTTTGATAATTTTCTTGGCGATTCATCAAGTGTACGTTAATTAATTTCAAAAGTCAATGTCTTTGAAAATATTACATATGGCGTTCACCATTGAAAACAATGGCGATTAAAAACCATTTTTTTGGATCGCCATTAAGAGGATGGAGATCACCTCAAAGCATAGTATTTTGAACAAGTATGATGGCGATCAAAGGCCAAGTGATGGCATTTGGACAAATGACAGCGTTTACGACCATTAGGGTGACAGTTGGACGTCTGATTACCGTCTATTATGTGACTATTAACATATTTGGAGTTCAACAAATATGTTGTGGGGTTCACACAAATAATTTAGGGGTTCAACAAAATTTGTTAGGGTTTTTTGAAGTAAATTTGGCTTGAGTATTTGGGGTTCAACAAAAATGTTAATGGGTTCAAGAAAAATTTTTAGGTTTCAATAAATATGACGAGAGGTTCCACAAAATGTTGAAAGTTAAGGTTTTTTATTAAGGTTCAACAAAAATATTGGGGGTTCAAAAATTGTGTTAAGGTGTTCACAAATGTGCTGGGGCTCATATTGCTAGGGTTTAACAAAAATGTAGAAGAATTCAACAAATATGTTTTGGAGTTCAAGAAATGAGTTGGAGGGTTCAACGAAATATTTAAAAGTTAAATTTATTGCTGGAGTTCAACAAAAATATTAATGTGTTCAATAAATATGTTTCGAGGTTTAACAAAGGTGTTGGAGGTTCAACAAAATGCTGATAATTTAGACTTCTTGTGGGGGTTCAACAAATGTGTTTTGAGATTTCACAAAATGTTGATAATATAGATTTTTTGCTAGAGTTCAACAAAAATGTGTTGCGGCAGAACAAATGTGTTGAGAGATACAACAAAAGGTAGAAAATTAAGATTTTTAGCTGGAGTTCAACAAAAATGTAGGGGGTTCAACAAATATATTGCGAGATTCAACAAATATGTTGTGAGGTTTAATAAAATGTTAAAAATATAGATTTCTTGCTATGATTCAACAAAAAAATTGAGGAGGTTCAAGAAATGTGTTGTGAGATACAACAAAATGTTGACAAATGGCCTAACTACTTGGGGTTCAACAAACGTGTAAAGAGGTTTAACAAACATGTTATGGGGTTCAACAATTATATTGAGAGGTTCAACAAATGTTAAAATTCCTAGATTTTTAAGTTTTGTTGAATACTATAACACATTTGTTGAGCTCCTAAACATATTTGTTGAACCCCGCAAAAAATATAACTTTTCGACATTTTTTAAACCTACACATTTGTTGAACCCTACAACAGATTCGTTAACCCCCCTTTATGTGGAACCTCATCAAGAAATAAATTTTCAACATTTTGTTGAAACTCATAACATATTTGTTGAACATCTTAATTTTTGGACCCCAAAAGAAATTTAACTTTTCAACATTTTGTTGAACCACTTATAGAAATGCATTTTCTAGCATTTGACTCCGTACCACTGAAGGATTTAGTCGCACGCTTGAAATATAGCCCAAAAAGTCAAGAGGACGTTTTGATAATGGATTTATATGGATCCTTTCTGGTTGTGACCACACAGAAAAATGACATTGCCATAAATTGACAAGGTAATATTTCCACCTATTCATCAGAAGAGGCATATCTTTTGAAATCAAAATTGATTTTCCTTGATATCTAACATAATGCATGAAAGGATCCTTGAAGACCCGTAGGATAGCCAGAAAATCATTAGTATATTTGTTGATCCACTCAACACATTTGTTGAACTGCAAATATTTTTTGTTAAACAAAAAAACATTAGATGCAAATATAACTCTTTTAACTAATATTATATAGTGAGTTCAAAACTTTAGAAATGATCATTCTTGTGTATTAAAATATAAGAATCATTTTTTACTTTAAAACTTTAAAATGTGCTATCTACTACAATTTTTATACCTTAATTGGTATCAATGGCTATGATTGATCAAGAGCAATCCAAAAGCCATTGATCCTCAGCATCAATGCCGGGGTAGTATACTTGGCAGTGAAGAAAAATCCATTATATATACATCCGAATTTATAGAAACGATATTAATGTACATGTTGAATTGATGTTTTAGTCATTTACGTAGTAACACTTATCCTAACAGTCAATTCAGTTAAATTATCATATGACAATTATCTCTCCGACTCCCAATCCCACACAAGGTCAATTTTTGCTATTTTGACATAAAATTTGTAGCTCAAGATCTATAAGTATATTGAAAAGCGTATTGAGAAATGCTTTTGATTTTTCATTTTAACTTTAGCTTATGGAAATTAATTGAGTTTTTAATTGTATGCATTCAAACTTTATTTCTTGTGCAGTGATCATGCAAATTACAATCATATTTTCTTTTAGGGGATGTCTACATAGTTAGATTGATAAACAAGTGTCGTTATCGTCATATCTCTTATAACATACTCAATAATTTCGTTTAATTTTTTCATATCAATGTTACATAATTCATTATTATTATTTATATATGAATGAATTTACTATTTTTTAGATAAATAGAATACTCATTTTATAGTTTTCATCCCATCGAGGAAAACTTAAATTTCTTGAGACAATATTATTATATGTTTATTATTACAATATAAATATATTTTAAGTTATTAACTTCTTCAATTAATAAATTATTAATTAACATTTTTTTCTAATTTTATTTAATTTTGGTGCATGACATAAGTATTGTCGAAATATATAATGTGAGTTAACAGTAGGTAGTCATGCTTATCTCAATTCTCTTTAAAATTTATAAGCGTGACAAAAAGAGTTTAAAAAGATAAAAGAAGTTGGGAAAAAAAGTAATTTCATAGAATCAAAACTCATGACTGCATTCAACAAACTAGAACGCATTCAACAAATTTCTTTGATCACAGATCGGCAGGTGCTGCTCTTTCTTATTAGAAGAGCAAGGTGCAATTACAGGCTGCTCAAATCGAATGTTAAGTAATAAATTAAGTTGACGCAGTTGATAAATTTTTTACACTCAAATTTTAAAAGTTAAGAATTCGAGTCATATTTTACATTTTTTTATAATTTGTAACGTAAATTATTAATTAATTTACTTTAAGCCACAGAATAAAAATGTCTTTGAGTCAAACATTAACCATTTCTGCCTAAGCAAAGTGGTCAACTTAAGCGGCTTAGACCGAGCTTGTACGCCTTTTTTTTTCTTTCTTTTTTGACAAAAGAGCTTGTAACCCTCTTTCCCTATTTCCCACCAAAACCATTAAAGATTTAGGCAATTTAAGCTAATCTCATCGTTTATTAACCATTTTTTTCCTCAGCCATTGTTTGGTTTTACCTTTGCAGGCTGTTTGCTTCAAATTCAATTCCAACAAGTTCAATTATTTTCTTGCCTCCTGTTTCAGTTCTTTCTTCTGCCCAGTAAATTTTAGCCACTGTTCTTCATTGTTTATGTTCATAATGATTGTTCCATGGAATTCTATCTGCTGAGTATATTTTCTAGAATTTTTCCGAGAAAAACTACAGAGGATGTGGAAAGAAGAAACTTTTCCATGGCGGCCATCGTTAGTCATGTTTTTAATCTTGATTACAGGTAAGAACCCGAAAGACCTCTTTTTTTTCTCATTTATTTCATTGGTAAACAAAAACCAAGCATTTACTGCTTAAAAGTTAAAATAATCATACATGGGTATCCAAAAAATCATATTAATATTTTAGCGTTTTCCGAGGATTATTGCACTGACAAACATTTTCTCTCTGAAAATTCCAAAATTCTAGGAACAGTTGTGTACGGAGATACGGTGGAGACAGACAGAGAAGTTCTGCTGGAACTACAATCATTTCTGTTAAAAGGAAATCCAGTAAACAAAGGAAGATATTCAAATTGGAATTCACAGAGCTCAAATCCATGTACTTGGTCAGGCATAAACTGTAATCCAAACAATTCCAGAGTTATTGGAATCGACCTGTCGGATGAGAACATCTCAGGCAAGGTATTCTCCAACTTCTCTGCCTTAACTGAGCTCTCCTACCTCGACTTGTCGTCCAACACGCTGTCTGATTCAGTCCCCGCCGACTTGAACGGCTGCAAGAACCTTAAATATCTCAATCTTTCACATAACATACTGCAAGGTGGGCTCAACTTGTCAGGTTTGATCAACATGGAGATTTTGGACTTGTCAATGAACAGAATACGGGGTGGAATTGAGTCAGTCTTACCTGCCATTTGCAGTAGACTAATTGTTGCTAATATTTCGTCGAATAATTTCACGGGTCAGATCGATCGGAGTTTCGACCCTTGTTGGAGCTTGAAGTACTTGGATTTAAGTTCCAACAACTTTACTGGTGAGTTGTGGCCTGGATTGGCAAGGGTTCGGGTGTTTTCGGCCTCAGAAAACCTTCTGTTTGGTATGGTTTCGCCCCTGGTTTTCTCCGGGAATTGCAGTTTGCAGGTTTTGGACCTGTCAGAGAATCAACTGACTGGTGAATTTCCTGGAGAGATTTCCAACTGTCATGATCTGTCTTCTTTGATTCTATGGGGAAACAATTTCACAGGACATATCCCGGCCGATATCGGGTCTATTTTAAGCCTCCAAGCTTTGTACTTGGGAAACAACAGGTTTTCCGGGGAAATACCAGAATCTCTACTTAGTCTAACCAACTTGGTGTTCTTGGATTTGAGCAAGAACAACTTTGGAGGGAATATTCAAGAGATTTTTGGGAGATTCACGCAGGTGAAATACCTCATCTTACACGGGAATCAGTATACCGGAGGCATAAACTCTTCCGGCATTCTAAACCTACCCAAAATTTCTCGCTTAGACCTCAGCTTCAACAACTTTACAGGTCCATTGCCTGTGGAAATCTCTAAAACGCATAGTTTAAAGTTCTTAATCCTTGCTAACAATCAGTTCACAGGACACATCCCGTCCGAATTCGGTAACTTGCCAAATCTTCAAGCCCTCGACCTCTCTCACAACAAGCTAAACGGGTCGATTCCAAGAAGCTTCGGAAACTTAAAGTCACTCTTGTGGCTAATGCTTGCAAACAACTTGTTAACTGGTGAAATTCCAATGGAGTTGGGAAATTGTTCTAGCTTGTTATGGCTTAACCTTGCCAACAACAATCTTTCGGGGAAAATTCCGTCTGAACTAACGTGTATAGGCAAGAACGCGACCGTTACGTTTGAAGCAAATCGAGAGAGTGAAACGTTCATTGCTGGATCAGGTGAGTGCTTAGCAATGAAGAGATGGATACCTGCAGACTACCCTCCTTTCAGTTTTGTGTACACTATTTTGACAAGGAAGAGTTGTAGAAACATATGGGACAAGTTGCTTAAAGGGTACGGGCTATTCCCAATATGTAGTGGTAATTCGACAGTAAGAACATTGCAGATTTCGGGTTATGTTCAACTAAGTGGGAATCAGCTCTCTGGTGAATTACCTTCTGATATTGGTCTTATGCAGAATTTTAGCCTCTTTCATTTGGCTTGTAATCAGTTCTCTGGTAAACTCCCTGGTGAAATAGGACAGTTACCCCTTGCAGTCCTAAACATATCAGCCAACAACTTTTCGGGATTAATTCCGAGCAAGCTAGGAAACCTACGCTGCTTGCAAAGCCTTGATTTGTCCTACAACAATTTTTCTGGCACTTTTCCTATGAGTTTGAGCAGATTGAGTGAGCTAAACAAGTTTAATATCTCATACAATCCTCTAATTGCAGGACAGATACCTACGACTGGTCAATTTGTAACATTTGAAAAAGATTCGTACCTTGGAGATCCTCTTTTGATCCTTCCAAACTTCTTCATCACTACCCCGCCTAAGGCACCACCCACTTACCCAAGAACAGAAAGAATCAGAAAAGGGCCTAAACATTTGGGTGGAGTTCTGGTTTTCGCATCTTTGGTAGTTTCTTTCTTCATTCTTGGGATAATCTCACTTATAGTCTGCTTGGTGGCCAAAAGCCGGGTTGAAAATCAACCCGAACACCATCTGGAACATACCAAGTACTTGAAAGAGTTTCCATCAAGCTCTCAATATTCATCCCCGTGGTTATCAGACACTGTTAAGGTCATTAGGCTAGACAAAACAGCATTCACACATGCTGACATTCTAAAAGCTACGGAAAACTTCTCGGATCAAAGGGTAATTGGAAAAGGTGGGTTTGGAACAGTTTACCAAGGAGTACTCCCCGACGGAAGACAAGTAGCTGTGAAGAAGCTTCAAAGAGAAGGAATTGAAGGTGAAAGAGAGTTCCAAGCTGAAATGAAGGTTCTAACTGGTAATGGCTTCGGCTGGCCTCACCCGAACCTTGTAACGCTTTATGGATGGTGTCTAGACGGCTCGGAGAAGATTTTAGTCTATGAGTACATGGAAGGGGGAAGCTTAGAGGAACATATATCAGACAAAACAAGACTAACTTGGAAAAGACGCATGGACATAGCAATCGATGTGGCCCGCGCCTTAATCTTCCTACACCACGAGTGTTTTCCCGCTATAGTCCACCGAGACGTGAAGGCGAGCAATGTAATGTTGGACAAGGATGGTAAAGCTAAAGTAACAGACTTTGGCTTAGCTAGAGTGGTGGAATCAGGGGATAGCCATGTGAGCACAATGGTAGCAGGCACAGTTGGTTATGTAGCACCAGAGTATGGACAAACATGGAAAGCTACAACTAAAGGTGATGTATATAGTTTCGGTGTTTTGGCAATGGAATTGGCTACCGGAAGGCGAGCGTTGGAAGGAGGGGAGGAGTGTTTGGTTGAATGGGGTAAAAGGGTGATGGGAAATGAGAAGCATAGTTTGAGTGGTGCAGTGAAACCAATGGTGCTGTTGGGGTCAAAGCAGGCTGAGGGGGCAGACGAGATGTGCGAGCTGCTTCGGATTGGTATGAAGTGCACGGAGGAGGCGCCGCAGGCTAGACCGAACATGAAGGAGGTGTTAGCTATGTTGATTATGTTAACTGGGTTGAAGGGAGATCTCAGCTGTAGCTTTTCTCCTTAGTAGACATATGTGCATAAAAATGGGATGTCATACAGTTTTACATACATACATTCATAACACACATACATCATTTTCCCATATACATAGTTTCATTTGTTTTTCATGATTCTTCTTGTAAACATTAGATTAATCTTCATAATGTTAAAAGATGATTTTTTCTCAGTTTTGGGTATGACTTTGGTGCAATTTTTGAAGGTGATGGGAAAAAAAGGATAGTTGAATTTTTCTCTATATATTCTTAATGGCTTTTAATTTTTACGTAAACATAGAATATTAGATTTATGTCACATGGAGATGTAGATTGGACTTGGATTCTCTCTTACTAGTCAGAATAGAAGAGGGTCATGTTTGATCTTGATCGTTGACTCAGATCTCAACAACTCAGACTAATTACAAAAAACATCACATCACAACTTTTTTCGATCTCCATGTTCAACTAATTTGAGTCAACGGCCATATCATTTGAACATATAACCACTTCTTAGACCCCCAGTAGAAGGTGATCCACTTTCATATAGACTCGTCTTGACATAGATCTATCATTTTTTGCGTAAAATGAAATATAAGCAAGATTGCATCATATTACTGATATATTACACACAAACACATATACATTGGTAGCTTTAAATTAGATATTATTTTATAGATTCGCTTTGCTCAACGAACTTTTATTTTTAATGTTCGTTAAATTAGTAACACATAAAAATAACAATAAAGAACAACAAAGAAAATGATTCAATAAAAAGAAAAAAAAAGAAAAAAATATAACTTGATCAGCTTAGAGGATTTATTGGTAATTAGTATTATTTGCATAGCAAAATACAAATAAAAGTGATTAGATGAAAAATAATCTTTGGAGCATTGACGGCCTAATTTATTAAGTAAATGCCTAATTCCATGACCTTTCAAGTTCTAAAAACCTCTAGAGTTATAGAATAGTGAGAAATGAGTATATACATAATTGTTGTAGGATAATCTAGACAAAAAATATAAAGTAGGAAAAATTATGGATGTTACACAACATTTTTAATTTTAGATGTCGATGTTAACCACTTGAATTATTTTTAAAAGGTTAAAAATACTTATTTCTCTTAATATGATTTTGTATGCTTAAATTTCAGTTTTAGGATAATGCAGGAAATTTCAAAGTTGTTGGGGGTAGTGTTGTCTAAAATGTTACACTTTATATATAGTATAGATTACTTTAAAATGGACACGTTAATTCCCAATTTTTCAAAATATTACCTGTTAGTCTTAAATTGACAGTCATGACTAACTAACTTCTAATAGATATAAAAAAAATCATGGATGACATCATTTTTTGGTTTTCTTTAACAGATAACATCAGTTTATGTTATCTTTAATCTGAGTTTCACTGATCGATGATCTTTTTCTTCTCATCTATATATATATGTATACTATATTAAAATGAGTTTAAAGATGATAAACTTTTAATTCTCATTTTTTTTAAAGTCAATTAAAATACAACACAAATTAAGTATTTCACTTCTTTCCTCATTTAATTCATTTTACAGTGTTTTATTTTGTATCCAATGATAATTTATTTTTAGTTAGTAAAATAAAATATTTTGATAATCTTATGTAATTGGAGACTTGAATATCTGTAGATTGATTTTTTAAATGTTTTATAACTAATATTTTAATTATAAATCAATAATGATTTATTCATTATAAATTTATATATTAAATATTCTCTAATATTTATGTTATCAGTAACATGAAAATTCATATCAATGAATTTAAAAAAAGATTTTAATATATTTTAAATATGAGAAAATATATTTTAGTATGATATAATTATTTTTTAAGAATATGATCAATTTGGTAAAATAAAACTATTTTCCATACTAGTGAGGCTAAGGAAAATGAATGAGGGTAGCACTACTCTATTGAAGACTGAGGTAGGAATAGGTGAAAGAAGAAGATTTTTGGGTCTTGTAGAAAGGGGTTTTTTGAAGGATACCAACCTGTAATAGGTTTGGATGCCTACCATATCAAGGGGCCTCACCCTGGATAGCTATTAACTGCCATTGGAATTAGTGGAACAACTCAGTTTTCCCTAGTATATGCATTGGTGGGGAGGGGGGTGGGTGAAAGTAGGGACTCATTGAAAATCATTAACTACCCTCAGATCTTCAACAAAATGATTAATACAAGCTAGTTAGATATGAAAGTCCATGCAAAATCATTAACTACCCTAAGATCATCAACTAAATGATTAATACAAGCTCTTTGAGAGTTACTTCCGAATGCTTTTCATAGACATTGTGCTGGGTATCAGTATAAAAATGTAAGTGAAAAACACACCAGCACTCAGACAGAGGTTTTGGAAGGCAGCAGGAGCAACTATAATTTCAAGTTTCAATTATGAAATGGAACAACTGAAGAGTGAGGATTTCAACGCTTGGGAATGGTTGGATGGGAATTCAACTTTTCAATGGAGTAAGTCGCACTTTGTCACATACCCTAAGTGTGATCTGCTGTTGAATAACTTTTGAAAGTCATTTAATTGAGTTATGTTAGAGCTAGGGATAAGCCTATTTTGACCATGCTGCCTTCTTATGATGACGATGACCCAGAAAAGATAGTCTGTTCATAACTAGAATTCCAATATTCGGCCAAAATATGGAAGTTGCTAGAGCAGGCTAAGAAGAACGGTTGTCAAAGCTTTTCCAGTTTTTCCTACTTGAGCAGGGTCAGGGAAATTCCATATAATCCATGCAACAGGGGCTATGTAAGTGATTCATATCGATGTTCATACTTGCACCTGTAGGATGTGGGACCTAGCTGGGATCCCTTGTCCCCATGTTGTGTCTGCCATATATGCAAGACATCAGGACCCACTACATTATATTCACAGTTGGTATTCTAAGGAAACTTACACGAAAGCATGTGAACCGCTTATTGGGCTGATGCATAGTCCAGACCAATGGGCCAGAACTGGAATTCCACCTATCACATGCATACCACAACACAACCACGGAGACAAAAAAAAGTTGAAGATTGGAGCCTGATGAAGTGAGGAGTAATGCTGATCTCAACAGACTGGGTAGGGCTGGTATTGAAATTGTGATGATATGTTCAAAATGTGGTCAAGTCGACCACAACAAACGGTCATGTCATAGAAGAGCGACATGTAGAGCACAAAGAACAAGATGTGTGGTTCAAGAGCTGCAAGAGATGGTTCAAGAGGTGTAAGAGGTGCTAACGGTGCAAGGAGTAGAGGATGTGCAAGGAATGGGGAAGAACAGAGGTATGCTTACTTAATGTTTTTAACAGAAGGGGAAGGGACGAGCTTGGTTTATATACTCATCAATCAATAGTGGAATGATGGATTTGGATAGCTTATGTATTTGGATAAACTTATGGATTTGTTTAACTTTATGTATTTGGATAAACTTATGACATTCCACAACTTTTGGATTTGTTTAGCTTATGTCCTTTAGCTTTTTATGGATTTAAACATGTTTTGTTTGGATATTTGTTTAAGGACATGGTTTGGGTATTTTGTAAAGGAATGTTTTGTGAATATTTTGTCAAGGTCATGGAATGCAGATATTTTGAATTTGAAAATGACGAGGTTTGGATGATTATCAATGGATGTTTGGCTATTATATTTGCTATTTGTTTAGCTTTATGAAACTTGCTATTATATATCCTACATGTTAGCTTAATGACCATACTGAAACTTGCTATCATATATCCTACATGTTAGCTTACTGACCATACTGAAACTTGCTATAGTATATCCTACATGTTAGCTTAATGACCATACTGAAACTTGCTATTGTATTTGCTATTTGTTTAGCATTTCTGTTGGATTAGCTTGATGATCATAATATCTCCAAGCCTCAAGGTGAGCAAAATGATTCAACTTGAAACATTTGACCAATTTTAAAACAGTTCAGCTTAACCACTTGAATTCACCAAACATTAACAAATAGCCATTTCATATGTAATTTAACAAAGGTCTCAAATTTACCCATTAAGTAACTAAATAGCCATTTCATTTACAATTAACTTACAAATTGTAGTACATAAGGCTGCATATATGACAGGATAGGCTGCATACATAAAGGGTTATTTGCAATAATATATCCTTTAAAAGTTTCACTTGGAAAGATACACCCCTTTCTCAAAACTAAAAAATATATATCTCTGACCGACAAAATCAAAGATACTCAATCATCTCTCTATTTTGTTTCCATTCTCAATGCACTTTATCAAATCAAACAAATTTGATAGTTAAGCTGACCTTTCACTTATTCTTCAACGAAGTTGTCTGAGTGGAAAACTGACCTTCTTATTCTTCACTGAGACCCTGATTCTTCAACGAGACGGTGACTCATTTTGCTTCTTCTTCTTCAGTGAGACGGACCCGTTCTTCTTCTTCTTCAATGAGACGATTCAGGTACACATTCTTCTCTTTTTTTAGACGCAGAAAAGGGCCCAAGTAGTTATCTGGTTGCTTATTGGCAGAATAAAAATAACTATTTGAAGGGTTCAAGTAGTCATACACAACTACTTGAAGGGTTCAGGTAGTCATAGTCAACTATTTGAATGAACCCTTCAAATAGTCACCTGATTTCTGGATTGTTTACTAGCAGACTAAAAATAACTACTTGAAGAGTTTAAATAGTCATTAATAACGATTTGAAGGGTTTAAGTTGTCGTAAAAATACATGCAATTTACATGCTGGAAAAATTAAAAAAAATCTTATATTGATTTATTTATCGGCAGAATCAAATAAGGGAAAATTCTCTTGTACTTAATTCTCTCGTACTTATACAATATCATAGTCTCATTAATAATTATGAAATATTCAGATATTTACATAAATTATTCAACAATAATTTAAAAGAACAATTATAAGAAAAATATAATTCATTAATTTTATATTAAAAATATTTAAACACATACTTTTAGAGCACTATACCCAACATCAAGTTCTAATGTCAATGATTTTGCATATGGAGGAATGAGTTCTGTTAACAAAATATGTGCTTGCGGAAGAAGGCTGCTATAAAAATATCATAGTCGAATCGAAATAAAAGTAGGCTATATTATTGTTGCTTGGAAAAGATATGTGGGTATTTTGGATGGTGCAACCATCTTGATGAAGTGAGTGAAGCTAGTAGCAAGAATAATGATTTAAAAGAACTTAAGGACAAGCTCAAGCGCGTAGATATAAGGATTCAAGCATTGGAAAGTTGGATGGGCACATTGAAATTTTTTTCGTGTATACATTCTATGCTTTGCCATTATTAGTGGCAAGTAGGATCAATAATAGTATTAATTGGTATATAATTATGGATTTGTGTATGTGTGAACTTGTTGTGTACTTAGTGCAAGCACATATGAAGATTGTAGTTATACCAAATTAATTTTTTTTGCTGCATTATATGGTGGACAAGGTTTGTTGCCGGGCTAAAACAAATGGCATAAATAAGAAATAATGTTAACTGAATTGTTTTAAATAATGTAAAAAAGGTACATATGAGAAATGATTGGAGATTGTAGTTGTACCAAATTAAATTTTTTTCCTGCATTATATGGTGGACAAGGCTTGTTGCCTAGCTAAAATAAATGGCATAAATAAGAAATAATGTAACTCAATTGTTTTAAACATTGTAGAAAAAGGTACATATGAGAAATGAGAAATCACAAGTAGCCATCTACAAAAGTTTGATAAATCTTATAACTACTCAACTTTCACAAATCTACCCACAATATTCTACTTCCAAGCACAATATTCTACTTCAAATCTTGACATCTTTTCTTCTTCTTGACCATATGGCTTACTAGTAGAACTAAAAAAAATACTTGAGGGATTCAAGTAGTCATAAACAACTACTTGAACCCCTCAAGTAGCCACCTAGTCACTAGATTACTTACTGGTAGAATCAAAGTGTCTACTTAAGGGGTTCAAGTAGTTATAAGCAACTACTACCTTCAAATACCATTTTTTCATTGAATTGCTCACTTCTAAAATCAGAATGACTACTTGAGGGATTCAAATAGTCATAAACAATTACGTTAACCCTTTAAGTAGTCATCAGTAACTGAATTACTTACTGTCAAAATTAAAATGACTACTTGGGTTGTTCAAATAGTAATAAACAACTACTTGAATACTTCAAGTGGTCACTAGTTCACTATAATACTTACTGACATAATCAAAATGACCACTTTAGGGGTGTAAGTAGTCATAAACAACTACTTGAGACCTTCAAGTAGTCATCTGATCATTGGATTGCTCACATAACTTAAATTCTTGCAACAAAATATATAGTTAATAGTACAAGATTACAAAGCCACCATCCATACAATGAAATATCTAATCGAAAACATGTCTAAATTCCTAGAACTCACAAATACATTAATAATAACTATCTTCTAGCAGCAACTCCAAGCTAAACCTCCTGGAAAAATTGAAATCGTTTGTTAAAAAATTAAATTTTGAATATAGTAAAGAATGTTTTCAAAAATAAACGATGAAAATGGGTCTTTTGGAAGAAGAAGAAGAAGAAGAAGAAGAATGGTTTATCTGAATAACATTAATTGTAACTTTTATTTGATTTGATCGGACATTGGGAAGATAAACAAAACAAATATAATGTGGGCCATAAATATATATTTCTTAATTTTAGAAAATAGATATATTTTTCTAAATGTATTTCTCAAATAGTATATTACTCCAAATAATCTGGGTAAACCTTAAAATGACATCAAATTGGTTGCAATAACCTACCTTAAAATTCTCAGATCCTAACACTGTTGGAGGTTATTCCCTCAAAACATGCGTATTGACATTTTGATATGAAATGTAAAGAGGATTACATTTTTCTTCTAATTATTATATTAAATTATTGTTGAATAATTTATATAAATATTTGTTATTTCATTATTGAGACTATGATCTTGTATCAGTACGAGAGGATTAAGATGATAGATAATGAATAAAACTGTCAACAACATATTAAAGTATTGCATCTCTGATGAATAACCACTACGGTCCACTAAGCATTATGAATGTGTGTGATCTAGATCCATATCATTGATATGGATAGACATCTTAGTGAAGATACTTTATATAATAAGATTATATATGATATGACCGATGTGAATTAATATTTTTTATTAACGTGCCGTTTATCATAAAGATTTAATACACATCAATTCGATGATCATATGTAGATCAGTCTGAATCTTGAGTAGTCATGAACTTTTATGAATGTTTACTGGATTTTTTCATTCACTCGTTAAGTTATATTTTTTAGATTCAGTGATGTGGATGGCCGGGACAATGATCTTACAAGATTTGGAATCTAAGTTTTCCTAACGGATCGTATATTAGTTCTCTTAAGTGTTAATTCTGGAACTGAATGGTTATTGAGCTCAAATTTATAATAAGATTATAAATTAGTCATTCACTAGTGGATTAATAGTACTTAAGGATCAAAGGTAATTAGAAGGGTAAAATGGTAGTTTTGACAAGTTCTAATTTATGAACTAATAATTGGAGGACAAAACCACATGAAAAGATTATGTCAGTGGACTACATGAGAATACTCTGTAAATATATTCTATAATCTCTAAGAGTGCAATTCCATATTTATAGTGGAGTAATAATTGAATTAATAAATAAGATTATTTAATTAAAGAGTTTAATTATAATATGGTTTATTGGAGTTTAGGATTATAGGTTCATGGTCTCCAAGTCACCTCTGTACTACGTTGTCTAGGGTGTGAGTATTTCAGGACATGAGAAAATGACTGACTTGTAAAAATAATTTTTATTCTGGGGAAAGAACATAATTATAAGATAATTATGTGTGATTAATTAATTAAGAATTAATTAATTGAATTATTTATCAATTTAAATATAATTTTTGGAAATTATATATATATATATATAATTATCGATAAGTGAGACAGAATTTATAATTTGTGAAATTAGATAATTAAATTATTATTAGATAATAATTTAAATCAATTAAATCTTTTATTTGTGAAATAACGGATAAGTTAGTTGACAGGAATAATCAGATATGTTAATTTTAAATTAACTGATATCTAGATAATTATCTTATTAAAATAAATATTTAATTCTCAGTAATTGTCACATATCAATCACTGATAGGGTATAAGAAATTAACATTGACTACTGTGGTGGCACGTGGCACTACAGTAGTGAGTGTGCAATACTATAGTGCCACATGGCACTACAGTTGTATCGTAGGCACTGTGTTGGCTCATGGAACACTGTAATGCCGTGTGGCACTGCAATTGTGCACGATTGCAGTGGGTCCAGTGCAATTGATAATTTTACAATTAAATATTATTTCAGTTTATCATTAAAAATCTGATATGCCATTATCTAGAATATATGCAGATATTATTCTAATGGCCTAAATTTTTGAAAGAAGAGGTGAGAATGAGTTGATCAGATCATCAGTTCTTCAATCAAGAGTTGAATTAAGAACACGATTGGTGTCGGAGAGATTTTCTTCTGTGATTAAACGTTAATCAGATCTCTAAAAGAATAATCATCATGTTCTTTTAGAGAATCGTCTCACTAAAGTTCTTCTTAGTAAATCTCTAGATCTCATGTATTGAGAACATCTAGAGATAAAAAAAGTATCTTGTAATATTCTACGTGCTCACACACGTCCTAGTACGTTAAGGATTGACTTGGAAGTCTTAGTGTGGATCTCAGAATCTACTGATTGTTGAAACGATTTTGTGGATATGGAGGATCGATCGATTTTTGCAATGACACTTGATATAGACTACAAGACGTATATAATTCTTAACCTTGTACGTTGTAGATTTAACTTCTAAATATATAATGAATCCTGACTGATTTAAAAAAAATCAATAAAAGTTTATATTTGGTTATTGTTGCGTTGCTTAAGTTTTGTTTTAATAAAAAATTTGATTTTTATTAAAATTTTAATTTGTTAAAATGCCACGCGGTTTCACGCTTCCGCTGCACATGCGTCGCGACGACCGACAAGTGGTATCAGAGTGGTCTTTATATTTTTATATGTTAAATGCAATGTGAGTTTTCTTACATTATTCATATAATATGAGATATGTATGATGATGGATGGTTATGTATTTTGAATGTATGAAAAATAATAGATCGTTATTTGTATGGTGATTATTGGATTAGGCTTTATTTAATTTTTCCTAGATCTTATGTTAGCCGAATTGAGGCGTAGAAATTTTCATAATTTTATTTTGAACGCGAGAAGACGAAGAACGCATGAGACGAACGGAAAAAATTTATTGTTCATGCGAAAACACGGTTCATCCGTGAAAACACTGTTCATCCACGGAAACACTGTTCACGTCAAAAATGCACTGTGCAGGCGGTACTGTACCGGCGGTGAATAGTTGCTGTCAGGCGTGGCAGGCGACTGCCAGCAGTGAGATGGGCAACAGTGGTGTTGGGCGACGATCGAGAGTCCTATCGTCGGTGACAACTGTTGTCACTTTTTAGGAAAGTTTCCAACAAACCATGTAACCAAGTCTATCACTTAAGTGTTTCATTAAAACCCAAAACTCTTTTAATTATACTTTTAAATTTTGAAATTAATGTAATTTAAAGTTAATTATTAATTTTTGATTTTATTAAAATTGAAAATTAATATGTTGATTGAGTTTGACCCATGTTTGACTAAATCAAATAAAGTGTTTATTTGACTAAGTCAAAGTTAACTATATTGAAAGGGATAATTATAGAAATTATTTTAATTAAGAAAAATAGTTTTTGTTCAAAACTTGAAGATTATGAAGATGGACATGAGCAGGAGAATGCAATATTTAGAAAATATATATTCTTGAAGTTCACTTTATAATTTTATTTCTTTATTTCAGGGGTTGTAGTTTAGAAATACACAATTGTCACTTGGTCCATTATTATTTTATTTATTTGTTAAATAATTATTTAATTATTATGTTTGATAACATGTCCATGAGTTAGTCGCATGCCATACATGAAAATCTCACATAATTTTATTTAATCATGCATCTCATCTGTAGAAACATGATTTATTAGGATTGTCTTCATATGTTTGTATGTATTACTTTATAAAATCAATTGCATGTAAACTGCTATGTTTTAACTAATTAAAATTTGGTAATCACGCCACACTAAAGACAATAGTAACATTTAGGTTAACCGACTTTACTAAAAGAGTTTTATTAAAGTTTTATGAGTATAATTAATTAGTTAATCTAAAAGTTCTCCTAATTATAACTTAGTCATTTCAGAAAGTTAAATGAACTTAGACCAATGAGATTGGATTAACTGATTATTAAATATTTGTAGGGTTATTATTTTAACTTGTAATAAATTTAGAATTAATTGATTAGTTAAAATAAAAACACATTATCCTAAAATAATGAGTGGGAGAAGGTTAACATGTCAATGTAACATATGATCTCCATCATTAATAGAACACCGTGAGATGTAGTGAGGGTGTCAAGATGGCTTTGTTTTCATCCCCATAACGAAGGTTTCGAGCTGTACCAAGACAAGGTTGGACTTCTTAAGAAGATAGGAGGAAGTGATGTACTTTAGTTTTGACCGACCTTAAGCGGCATATTCTAAATGAAGTCATGAAATGTGAAATGATGGGTTGCACTCACAAAGTCACAATTAAGCTTTCATGTGGATAGTTGTGACTTGACCGAACAAACGATACCTTATTGTTAAAAGAAAAAATATGAGACATTTTAAGTTTTAATTAATAAGGATGAGAATGTCTCATAGACAGTCTGAGGTTAATCTGACCAACCCTAAGGTGACACATTAATCATTGGATTATTTTATCATGATTAGTAAATGCAAAATTTATGTGTTTATTATTATTGCATTCATGCATCACGTTTACTTTTCGAATTCTTGATATTTATCAATTATATTGAATCTTGTATGTTTTAAATTTCAGTTATCAATATTATGTCTACCATAGACAACTATGTTACTGCTTTACTCGCTCTTGAGAAATTGAATGATGATAATTTCATACGTTGGAAATCAAATATGAACTTAATGCTGATTTGTGTCAACCATAAGTTTGTTCTTACTAAGTAATGTCCTGAGGAGCCCGCTGCTAACGCCCCTAAGAATGTTAGAGACAAATATGATGCTTGGATCATATCAAACAACAAGATGAAGTGCTACATGCTTATAAGCATGAATGATGTTGAGAGAATCAAGCATGAAAACATGGAGATTGCCTATTAGATTATGGAATCTTTACAGGCAATGTTTGGCAGCAGTCTGATCAAAGTTGTCATGAGACCACTATGAGCTATATGACAACTAAGATGAGGAAGAGTACTTCTGTTTGAGAATATGTTTTGAACATGATCAACATAATGCACGAGGTAGAAGTACATGAGACGATCATTGATGAGCGAACTCAAGTTAGCATTATACTAGAGTCACTCATACCAGCTTTTTCTGCATTCACGATCAACTATATTATGAACAAGTTGCAATTCAACATGACCCAATTGTTGAATGAACTGCAGATTTTTAAGTCACACAACTTTAAAATGACCAAAGAGGGCGAGACAAATGTTCTCAAGAAAAATCCTTCTTCCAATATTGTTAAGAGCAAGAAAAGGAAGAAGAATAATGGTAAGGACAAGAGTAAGAACAAAAGAGTAAAGAAACCCAAGACATCGCCGAAAGTCAAGAAGAACAAGAAAGACAGCAAGCCCAAAGGAAAGTGTTTCCACTATGGGGTTGAAGGCCATTAGAAGAGAAATTGTAACAAGTATCTCTTTGAGCTGAAAAAGAAAGGTAAATATGATTTATTTTTACTTGAAGCTTGTTTAGTAAAATATTATTTGTCATCCTGGATACTTGATTCAAGAGCCACTAACCATGTATGTTCTTCTTTGCAGATGCTTGATCCGTCAAGGGAGTTGGCTGATGGCGAGGTTTTTTTGAGAATTGGCAAGAAAAAGCACTAGGAACATTCCGTTTATTTTTTGGATATAATTACTTAGTTTTGAAGGATGTTTATTATATTCGTAGTTTTTCAAGTAATGTGATTTCTCTTTCATTTTGCAAGAACAGTTATTCGAAGTTTCTTTCATTAAAAAAAAGTTTATTATTTCTAAGAATAGATTCGATATCTATCATGCTAAAATTATAAATGGATTATATATGCTTAAACCGACTGAATGCGTATTAAATAATTTTAAATTATTTAAAGTAGCAAAACCTAAAAATAACAAACGACAAAGAGTTTCTCATAATGATAACACATATTTATGGCATCTTAGATTTGGACATATTAATCTAGATAGGTTAAACAGGTTAAAAAATATGATGTTTTGAGAGAGCTAAAAGTTAGAACTCTTCTTGTTTGTGAATCATGTCTAAAGGGTAAAATGACCAGGAGTCCTTTCACAGGAAAAGGCCAAAGAGCCAAGAAACCACTTGAGTTAATATATAGTGATGTCTATGGATTGATAAATGTACAAGTTAGAAGTGGGTATGAGTATTTTCTCACTTTCATTTACGACTACTCAAGATATGGTTATAGTTATCTAATACATTGAAAGTCTGAAATTTCTGAAAAGTTTAAAGACTTCAAGGCTGAAGCTGAAAAACAATTAGGTAAATCATTGAAAACTATTCGATCCGATCGAAATGGTGGATACTTGAATTTAAAATTCAAGGATTATTTGCTGGAGTGTGGAATCTTATCCCAACTCAAAGCACTTGGAACACCACAGAAAAATAGTGTTGCACAGAGGAGAAACTGAACCTTATTGGATATGGTTAGGTCGATGTTAAGCTACTCATCATTGTCACTTACATTTTGGGGATATGCACTACACACGACAACTTACATTTTAAATGCAGTGCCCTCTAAGTCTGTAAGCAAGGCGCCTTTAGAATTATAGAATGGCTCCAAACCTAGTTTGCTTCATTTCCATATATGGGGGTCTCCAACCCACATTTTTAGGCCCAGAACCGGAAAGTTAGACTCAAGATCTAAGGTATGCAGATTCGTTTGCTATTCTCTAGAGAGTAGAGACGAGTACTTTTATAGTCACAATGATCAAAAGGTGTTTGTGTATACAAATGCAATCTTTCTTGAACATGACTATATGAAAAACTACAAATCTCATAGCAAAGTAGTTCTTGAGGAATTAGAAACTGATGAGATCATACCACCTTCAATTTCTACTAATAAATGACAAACTAGAGAAACCACAATAACTGTAAAGGAAACCCCAGTACAACGTCGTTGTGGGAGGGTTGTGAGACAACCAGTTCGCTACGAACTAGAGGCACATGTCCTAGTGTCAGACACTAATAAGGACGATTCATTATCTTATGAAGAAGAAATACATGATCCTGAAAATGAGAAATGGCAAGATATCATGAACCAGGAAATGGAATCTATGGTGTATTTATAAACACATGCTTCGTCAACATTTTGCTCGAACTTGTAGATCCACCTAAGATGTCAGGCCCATTGGATGTAAATGGATCTTCAAGAAGAAACGAGGTGCAGATGGGAAAGTAGAGACTTTCAAGGCACAGTTAGTAGCCAAGGGATATACATAAAGGGAGGGAGTCGATTATGAAGAGACATTCTCCCATGTGGTCATGCTAAAATCTATTTGCATCCTTTTGTCCATAGTCGCTAGTTTTGACTATGAGATATGGCAAATGGACGTCAAGACAGCTTTTCTGAATGTCCCTCTTGAAGAAAACATCTACATGATGTAACCAGAAGGGTTTATACAAAAGGGTCAAGATCAAAAAGTATGCAAGTTGCTTAAATCCATTTATGGATTGAAGCAAGCATCTAGATCTTAGAATCTTACCTTTGATGAGATTATACAAGTCTTATGGTTTCGAGCAAAATGTTGACGAAACCTGTGTTTATAAATACACCAAAGATAAGATAGTGGTTTTCTTAGTTCTTTATGTTGATGATATTCTATTCATTGAGAATGATGTAGAAACTTTGTCAACGGTAAATAAGTGGGTAGCTGAGAAATTTCAAATGAAAGATTTGGGAGAAGCGATCTATGTTCTAGGCATCCAAACCCTAAGAGATAGAAAGAACACGTCTTTGGCACTTTCTCAAGTATCTTATATTGATAACGTGTTGGAAAAATTCTCTATGGAGAATTTCAAGAAAGGTCAATAACCAACCAGACATGGAATTGTCCTCTCCAAGGAACAATGTCCTAAGACACCTCAGGAGAAAGAGGATGTGAGAAAGGTTCTCTATGCTTCAACAGTTGGAAGTCTCATGTATGTCATGTTGTGTACGAGACCAAACATCTGTTATGCAGTGGGAATTGTCAGTCATTATCAATCAAAACCAGGTTTGGAACAATGGATTAAAGTAAAACATATTCCCAAGTATCTTAGAAGAACAGAAACTATATGCTTGTTTGTTCTGGTGGAGACCTGAACCCCACTAGATATACTGATTCTGATTTTCAATCAGATAGAGACAGTCGTAAGTCGACTCTGGAGAGTATTCACCCAAGGTGGAGGAGTTGTAGTCTAGAGAAGTATTAACAATTAAACATTGTAGATTCCACTATGGAAGCTGAATTATAGCGGCTTGTGAAGCTGTGAAAGAGGCAGTATGGCTCAGAAAGTTATATTCTGATCTAAAAGTAGTTTCAAATATGGAAAAGCCATTGATCATGTACTGTGTTAATAGTAGGACGGTAGCAAATTCTATGGAACTGATGAGTCGCAAGAGGATCAACCATATAGAGAGGAAATATCATCTTATAAGAGAGATCGTGCATCGATGAGATGTGACTGTTATGAAGGTAGCATCAGAACAAAACGTGGCTGATCCTTTTACAAATATACTTCCTGTGAAGTCATTTGAGGGTCACATGTGTGACATGAGATTAAGAAAGATGCCACATTTGCTTCAAGGCAAGTGGGAGATTGTTGGGGGTTATGCCCTCAAAGCATGTGTATCGACATTTTGATATAAAATTTAAAGAGGATTACATTTTTCTTATAATTGTTCTTTTAAATTATCGTTGAATAACTTATATAAATATCTAAAAATCCATATTCATTAATGAGACTATGATCTTGTATTAGTACAAGAGCATTAAAATCATAGATAATGAATAAAATTATCAACAACATATTAAAGTATGAAATCTTTAATGAATGGTTGCTAATACGATTCACAAAGCATTATGAATGCGTGTGATCTAGATCCGGATCATTGATCTAGATAGAAATCTTAGTGAAGGTACTTCATATATTAAGATTATATATGACAGCACTGATGTGAATTAATATCTTTATTAACGTGATGTTTATCATAAAGATTTAATACACATCAATTGATGATCATATGTAGATCAGTTTGAATACTGAGTAGTCAGAACTCCTATACATGTCTACTAGATCTTTTGATTAACTCGTTATGCTCTGTTTGTTAATCAGGCTAGTGACTTTTGTTTTGGATATTTAGTGATGTGGTGGCCAGGGACATGATCTTACAAGATTTAGAATCTAAGTTTTCACAGCGGATCATATATTAGTTCCCTTAAGTGTTAATTCTGAAACTGAATGATTATTGAGCTCAAATTTATCATAAGATCATAAATTAGACATTTACTAGTGGATTAATAGTACTTAAGGATCAAGATGTAATTAGAAGTGTAAAACGGTAATTTTGACCAGTTGTAATTTACGAATCAATAATTGGAGGACAGAATCACATGAAAAGATTATGTCAGTGGACTACATGAGAACACTCTGTAAATACATTCTACAATCTCTAAAAGTGTAATTCCATATTTATAGTGAAGTTATAATGTAATTAATAAATAAGATTATTTATTTAAAGAGTTTAGTTAATAATCTGGTTTATTAGAGTTTAGGAATATAGGTTCATGATCTCCAAGTCACATCTACACTACGTTGTCTAGGGTGTGAGTATTTCAGGACAAGAGAAAATGACTGACTTGCAAAAAAAAATTTTATTCTGGGAAAAGTACATAATTATGAGATAATTATGTGTGATTAATTAATTAAGAATTAATTTATAGAGATAATTAGAATGTTAATTTTAAGTTAACTGATATCTAGATAATTATCTTATTAAAATAAATATTTAATTCGTAGTAGTTGCCATGTGTCAATTACTGATAGGGTATCAAAAATTGACATGGACTACTATGGTGGCATGTGGCACTACAGTGGTGCCGTGAGACACTGTGCTGGCTCACGGCACATTGCAGTGCCATGTGATATTGCAGTTGTATACAATTGCAGTGGATCCCACTACAATTGGTAATTTTATAATTAATATTATTTCAGTTAATCCTTAAAAATCTGATATGTCATGATATAGAATATATACATATATTATTCTAATGGCCTAAGTTGTTGAAAGAATATGAGAGAATCAGTTGATCAGATCATCAATTCATCAATCAATAGTTGAATTGAGAACACAATTGGTGTCAGAGAGATTTTCTTCTTAAACGTTAATCAAATCTCTAAAAGAATCATCATCACGTTCTTTTAGAGAATCGTCTCACTAAAGTTCTTCTTAGTAAATCTCTAGATCTCATGTGTTGAGAACATCTAGAGACAAAAAAAGTGTCTTGTAATATTCTATGTGCTCACACACTTCCTAGTGCGTTAAGGATTGACTTGAAAAATCTTGGTGTGGATCTCAGAGTCTACTGATCGTTAGAATGATTTCATGGGAACGGAGGATCGATCGATTTTTGCAAGGACACTTGATATAGACTATAAGAGGTATATTACTCATAACCTTGTATATTACAGATTTAACCTATAAATATATAAGGGGTCCTGACTGATTGAAAAAGAGTTTTCAATAAAAGTTTTTTATTTGGTTAACGTGGCGTTGCGCAAGTTTTGTTTTATTAAAATGTTCGATTTTATTTAAAAGTTTAATTTTTTTAAAGGCCACGCGTCTTCACCCTTTCATCACGCACGTGTCGCGACAACCAACAAAAACATGATTAGTACAACCTAGATAATCACCAAAACAAGTAAAATCAGAGCACATAGCAAAAGCTTCTTCATTTTCCAGTTGTTCCTCTAAGGGCAGCATCTAAAGCTCCCAGTCTTCTCAACAACTCAAGAAGGATGAGAGTTGTTCTTTCACACATTGGAGAACCAATCCATAATAAAGAACCTACAACCTTTGTTACCATGTACAATTTACCAAGAAAAAATCTCAAATCTTGAAATTTCTACCAAAAACATAAAATACTGAGTAAAAGAATATTCTTACCGATTTCCTTGCACATTCGTAAAATCTTCTTCCTGGATTTAGATCCGTCCATATGTCTTTTGTACACAAACTTACCACATAAGAAAACAGGGATATCCATTATTCCACTGGGATCTTGATTCTCTATCGTTACTAGCAATAACAGAGACGGATGTTTGATCTGGTCCCTTCAGCCAAATCTGAAAAAGAAATGGCTTATTAAAATCAATCACAACATAACCTATATCTGAAATTAATAAGGGGACCAAAAAGATAAAAATACATTTGGCTACATAATTAATAAACTCTATTAAATAAATTCATAGTCACGTAATTATTAATTACGATAAACTCTACTATAAAATCATAATTTAACTCTAAGAGTATTTTATATTACTCCACCAGAGATACTAAATGCTTAGTTTATCATGATAACATAAATGAATTATCTAAGATTTACTATGTCACTTAATTAAAAGTGTCTATGGATTCTACTATTGGGAATCTATGCACTTGCTATCTAATAACTCAGTCATCTAACCTACAGAATATGTTAACACATAGAGTCTCATTTTTAATTGATCAAAATAACTAAGTTATTAAATATGAGCTCATAATTCTCTCAAGATTTAGAGCACACATAAAATAATCGCAATGAGTCTTTATTTTCATTTGATAGTATTTTACTGAAAATTAGACTCATTAGTCATTTCAATACATTTCAAATGCACTAGTACATTAACTAAGTACTCTATCCAGTGATCAAGTTAAGTCACTCTACATAATAGAGTTAATGTACTACAGTCTTTTCTTAGTTAAGCGCTAAAGTTTACTAGACTGTGAAATTAATTATTTACAAGTCATAAAGGACTCTTGGTTAAATATCGTATTTCAATGAGCTAAACTCCATAGGACTCATAAAGCAAGTAATATTATACTAGTTGAAATTTTATAAGAATGTATTACATACAATATAAGAATAAATTATTTATTATTAATCAGAATTAAATGTCTCATTAAATAAAATAGAATTGTAGTGCTTTAGGGCACAATCCTAAAAATATCCCACTTGCCTAAGGCACTTCTACAACCAGTTTAACCTCAATGTTATCTACATGTGACCCAAAAACATTTGTGGCTAAAGTATTCATAAAAGGGTCCGGTAGTTCTAACGCGGAATTAATCTAATTGAAAATTTGAATCCATATACACAATTGGTATGAGATTCTCACCATGATAGAAAAATATATAATCCCTTGTTCTCCTAAGATACTTGAGTACATACTTCACAGTTATCCAGCGAAATCCTTTAGGATTTAAGTGATATCTACTGACTACGCCTACTGTGAAATATACATCCATCGTACAATATAACATACTTAAGACTCCCCACTAGCGAAAGCAAGGGAATTGTCTTCATGTTATTTATTTCATCATATGCCATAAGACACTGACATAATACATAGGTTTCAAATCTAAAAGGGTAATAAGCCCTTTCTTGGAATCCATCATTGTACACCTACACAACATATTATTGTCTACGCAGTTCAGGATAAGTACATCATTTTATGCATAAGTCTCGAAAGAACGTAATTCTTAGTAAGAAGACCACTTTTCCAAGGTCTTTGATATCATAAATCCAGACAAACATGGTTTTATTGGTGACATTTAACTATTATGTTTCCTTACTTTCTCATGTACTAGCATTATGACCTTAACCAAAATCAAAACTTTGATTGCATGATTAACATAAAGTTCTAAGTCCTTAATGCATGCTTAAGACCACGACAAGACTAATGCATCATGTATTTCATAATTCCTGGCCTTCAGCAACAAATCCAAAAATTGAGACATAAAGATATTCATTTAAAGATTGTCATACAAAATAGTGTTCATGACATCCATTTTCCAAAACTTGTTAACGAGATGAGTTGCAAATGATACAATATCTTTATAGCATGGGCATAGCTATTAGTGAAAATGATATGCTATACTTAATATCCTCTCTCTAAGAATGTCATTTCTCACTAAGTCTAACCTTGAAGAGCTTTACCTTGCGTCTATGTCTCGCTTCCGCTTGTAGATATTTGGCACCCAATACTTTAGGGCTTGTACAAGCTTCCATACTCCATTAGAATTAAAGAAATCACTTTCAGTTTTCATTATTGAAGCCAATGATTTACTTTACATCATTTACAACCTTTATACAGTTTCTGGGATCTGAGTCATGTTCCTCTGATATGAACTCGAAAGTCCCTCACTTGAACATGAATCTCTCACTTGGTTATGATCATCTCCCACTACAACATAGTGAATGGTATCTAGCTTATGTTCCACCAAGATTACCATATCAAACTCTTCTAGGAACTTGTACTTCTCATATGAATGAGAAACGCTCCCACTACAATAAGGTTATGTACTACTAGGAAGTACTTCATTATTACTCTCTTGACTAACTAAATTCACACTAACTTCTGGACTTATCTATTACCAACTAAATAACGTGACACAAGCATTATCAAAAAATTCTTTTAAGTATGTGTTGTGTCTAGATATTCCTTTTAAAATATAGGCATCTTCCAAGAATACAATATTTATACATACAAACACTTTTTATTCTTGGTACTATAAAAACAAATAATCCACATTCCTTTTTGCATAGCTTATAGTTAGATTTCATTTCTACCATCCAACTTGGTAACATTCTCTTTTAGCATGTGTGCTGGACATCCACATATATGAAGGTTGCATAAACTACGTTTACGAACATTCCATAATTCTTATGGTGTTTCAAGTACTATCATATATGATGTTAGATTCAAAATATGTCATCTATAAAACTAATACTAAAAAATAAGTCAGTTAAAAAACTAAACATCTCATCATGTTAAAAATATCTTGTTTCTCATTACTGTTACACCATTCTCTGGGTGAAAATGTAACCAACTGGGATACAATCCCAATATTTACTATGTAGTCTATGAATGTCATTAGGTATTTACCTCATCGATCAAATCAAAGAGACTTAGTTTGTCTCTCTAATGCCTTCTCAAATTATGTTCGAAACTCTTTGATTTCTCAAAAGTTTCAGAATCTAGAAGCATAAGACAAATATAATCATATCTAGAGTGTTTGTCAATAAAATTAACACCACTCATAGCTACCCCTCACCTAGACTTTCACTTGTCCCACTCAAGCAATATACTCCAACACTAACGTCACGTGCCTCTATATCTTTCTGTCTAAAAAAAGACTCTTAGTCATATTCTTATCAATAATGGATTCGCTTACCGATGAGAGTTATGGGCCATGAAGCATGTCTCTTACTAGTCGTCGAATCGTACTTAGATTATATGACCTAGACATATGTTATAGACGTATAGTTGGTTTGAGAAACTTTTCTTTTCTAGAAGGTACTATGTATACGTTATTTCACTCAATTTAGTTGGCTTAAGCTAATATATTTTTATCTAAATTCTAATTATATGCTTCTAGGGTTAGCCATTTTATATCCTAATTGATTATGTTTACTTTTATCTTCATTATGCAATTACAAACGCATATCCTTTTAGAAACCTAACACCACATCGTATCTAAATGTGACTTTTGCATAAAATAAAATTATTTAAGCACTGGATACAAAATATAATAAACAAAATAGTAAGGTATAAATGATAAATACTTAAATATACCCTAGTCTTGCATAACTCTACACTATCTTAATTTAAAATCTAAACTTGATCTTCAAGATAGGCTGAGATCTTATACCTGTCATCGAAACTGTCTACCGTTGGTTTCCACCATCAATATCATGCAACAAAAATTTAGAATTAAATGTACTATCCAAAATAGTGCATATGCCTCTATACAAAGAACAACATGTAATCCCTCTCATTTAGTTTTCTAGAACATTCACAAAGAATTATGAATGTAATTAGTGATTTCAGAATCTACAGACCAGGACATAATAGAATGAATCATTGATCACTTCTTAATGAGATGCATGTTTCATCTCTTTATTGTTGAGAAAACCTTTTAGCTAGTTTTCATGTATCTTATCTTCCAATAATAGAAGCATTTCCCATTAGACCTTACGCTGTCTTTCTTATTCTGAGTCAACTCTATTTAGAGATCTTTATCTTCTTCATCTTATATAGGCTAAGCTTAAGCCCAAAGGAAGAAGTTGAATGGGTTACGTTTAACGTAAACCGACTTCAAGATTCCCTCAGATATATGAAGTTCCTAGTTCAGTTCGGCCTGATTAAACATTTTTCCATGTGTTATAGTTTAATCATGAACTGATGTAAGGAGTCTGCTTAGGTATCCAAGACTATATCGATTTGGGTTTTCCCATCGATTTTAGCTATAGAAATCTCTGTCTCGTTTAAAAAAACACTGACCATAATGATATGTCATTAACCAGAATTTTCATTGTCATCTTAGTGATAAACATCACCCCTTCAAATATCTTATTAGAGATTAATAATTATATCTACTCCCATGGAGAACGAATTTACTAGTCTCCATTATTGGATCATAGTAAGATGCTAGGGTACCTCGTCTTTAATCTTGGAAGCTCCCTAAATGAGGGGGTATCTGAAGTATCAAATATTACAAGTATGGTCTTCATAATAATCACCTTGATAAGTGAATAACCGGAAACGATCTGCCTAAGCAGGAGTTGTCCACTTGTCATAAGTCTAAAAGTGAAATAATGGTATACACTTGACTCATTTTTGTAGTATCCTGCCTAAGTGGTTTTTATTACTTATTTTGAGAGATTAAAACTGATCATTAGTTAATTACCAGATATTAATGCTAGATTAGTAGGATTACTATGTATTAATATCACATTGGGATTGAACTATCCTAGCTAACTTTTGAATGTACGTTCTGCATAAGCGTGAGTATGTTTATGAGTGATGGGATATCGTTGCGTACACTACGTGGTAATTTTTTTGAGTTTTTTATTTTCATGTTATGATGTATGCTTTAATTAGAATGAGTTTATAATGATTGATAATTTTAATATTTTTCAGTAATTAAAATATCGTGCATGAGCCCATTAGCATCTATCTTGAAAATATTGTCGACATTAATGGATATTAACTAAGACTTTAATCTGAGCGTAAAAAGAAGCAAGTACACTCCTAATTACTCTACTCTAGACCTTTCTTAAAGTTCTACTCATGAGAATAAAATTAATATTGGCTATGTAGAGAGAGTGAATTTTAGCTCCATGTTATATAGTGTCATTATATGACAAATATGTTGGAACTTTAGGATGCCCATTTATCAGGAAAGAAAAAGTCACTAGAAATGTAATTCATGATTTTGTTAGTCCAACTCTAGCAAAACTCATGCTCCCCATCATGCTTGTTAAGAAACACCATTGTACTCTATCATAAGTTTTGTCATATCAAGCTTCAAGGATATTTATCCTTGTCTATCAATTCTCATATTTTTAATATGGTGAATGCTTTCAAAGCCTAAAATGAAGTTATCAGTAATGATTATACTTGGAATGAAAGCATTCTGATTTTCTGAAATTACATCATCCAATATTGGGTCTTAATCGATTTGCTAGAATTTTAGCAATAATTTTATAAGACACATTGCATTACTACTGGTTATGTATCTTTGAAATAAGGACGATATGAGTGTGACTATCACATCCAGAGGTACATCGTTATTAAGAATATCCATGCAAGTTGCTTTGATCTGAGGTCCCACAATGTCTCAATAGCTTTGGTAGAACAAGGCTGGAATTTCATTTGATCCCGGGGCTTTCATCGGATACATCTGATCAAGGGCATACTTAACTTCCTCCGTAGAGAACTCGGAGCAATGAGAATTCATTAGTACTATCTAATATTGATTTGGTCACATGCTGAGTAATTTACTTCACCATCTCTTCTATCGACCTAGAGGAAGAAAATATATCATCAAAATAATTTTAAATGATACTCTCCACCATCTCTAAATCATCTGTTCAAGTCCTTGAGTTATCTATGATCCCAGAAATATGATTCACATGTCTTTATGTAAGAGGCCTGAGCGTGGAACAATTTAGTATTTCAATCCCCAGATCTCAACCAGTTTTCACGGGACCTTTGCTTTCAAAAGATTTTTTCAGAATCTAGCAAATTATCCAACTCATTCTCCTTCATTCTGATGAGCTTTAAATTCTTGTTCGAAGACTCCTTCTTCATCAGGGAGTCCACCTTATTTGCCACCCTGTCAATCTTCTTCTTGATATTCCCAAAATTTGATTTACCCCATTGACTAAATTTCACTCCACATCAACCCAATTTATCATGCAAAGGAGGAGCACCCAGTTGAACTAAATCACCATTCCAACATCTTTTAACACATCAACAAAATTAGGGTGTCAAGTCCAAAAATCCTCAAATTTTACTCTTCTCGCTACTACATTCCTTGTGTTATCATTCTCCTTGTTAACCAGCCAAAAACAAAGTTCAATTACCCGACAATCCGAGTGCCCAAACTCAAGATTTGTAACAACAGCTTTTTTGAGTTAATCCCTCCATTCTAGAGAGCATAAAAAACGGTGTAGCCTCTTTCGAACGTTATCGTTACCCTCCCTTTAATTATTCCATATAATTGAATCTTCATTAAATTCAAGGTCCAGCAAATTAGTGTCTACAAGCACACGTTTAAAGTTATCCATTGAATAAACGTTGTCTTTGAGAAGCCACCCATCTTTTCTTCTAGAAGCAAAATCTCATTAAAATCTCCTCCAATTACCCACAATTAATTTGACATTTGATGAATTCTTCGTAATAACGACCACAGCCGCTCTCTTTGTGCATAGATTGGATCCCCATAGAATTCGGTAAACCTCCACTTCTGGTGGCCTCAATATGCCAACATAAATATCTAATGATTTGCACACGTATCCTCCCTCCATAGAAGAGCAAGCCCACCACTAGCTCTATCTACATCGACTGCTAGACATTGGTCGTACTTCAATTGTCTTCTCACATTATCCATATTATTCGCACCATATATTATCTCCGATAAAAATACCAGAGAGTGATCTTTTTTACGGATAACCTCCCATATAGACCGAACTACCTAAGGATTCTCAAGCCCCCGAATATTCCGAGCAATAAGACTCATGACTATCGGCAGGACTAACTACCAATCATCACCGATATAAACTATTTTGACGTGTCCCCCTCCTCCGTTTGAATTTTACCTCTCTTCTCTGGTTGTGAGAGGCAGTCCTCCTCCTCAATCTTTATTTTGAGATTTAATTGATCAGACAACACCTCAGTCACTTCCTTGTAATTTTCCCTAGCCATTCTCTTCCAATTATGTAGCCCCTTCGATGTTGCATGGCCAATGCACCCAATTTCCTTTAGATGATAGTCTTGTCCTTCTTACACTACTTCTTTATTCGTGTTCCCATTTGATACCCCAATCAAAGTGCCAGGCACCTCACGTGTTTCTTCATTATCATGAGCCCCATTTGTTGCCGAGTCTTTTTTTGTTTTTGGGTAAAAATTTGTTGCCAAGTCACCCATAATAAATTCATTGATTCCACTGCCTTTCCACCACCCTCCTTTGCCTTTATGACGTCATGGTTCCTATTAGGAATAAAAGGACCCTTCTCCCCTCAAAGCAATCTCTAGAAACGGTCACATTGCTCTTTTCACCATAAGGAAAGTGATCATTTAAGTAATTTGACATATCCTTTTCATTTGGAAAGGATTCTTTAGAGAATTTTGATTCTTGCCTTCATCATTGAACACCTTGCTTCTTGCCTTTGTTTTCTCCTGAATATTCCCCCCACCAAATTCAACTTTCCATCATGTACCTCTAACTCTCTCCTCTTCGGCGATGGTTCTCGATCAGCAACATTGTGTTCTGCCCAGCTGAACCTCCTCCTCCCTCTTCCTTTGCCACGCACAGACAAATTCTCCATTTTACCTTCATTTTCCCACGCTTCAGAAGTCCTTCTTTTAGACCTATTATCTGAAATTGTGGCTCTAATTCATGGTCCATACTGATCTTCCGTTAAATCCATCACATCACTCTCACACTCCTTGATAACATGGACAATCCTCCTACAGCAGTAATGAAAATTAGGCAACTTCTTGTATTTTAGAGGAATCCCAACTATATCTTCGTTCACCCCAATTCTAGTTTTTATGCCTCTCCGCAAAGGTTTGGTAACATCTATGATAATACGCACCCTCATATATTTTCCCCAGCATTCCCCATTCAAGCCTCCATCAACCTCCTCCACCTTACCCACCAGTTCTCCTAACTTCTCACCTATATCTCTATTCATACACCCGAGCAGCAAGTTATGGAATTGCACCCAAAAAGTCATCTGTGAGAAAGACATAGATGATAGGTTCAAGCTTACCTTAGGATTAGAGGATTAGATAAGATGATAAGTGATTTGTCAAAAAATCAGGTTCCCGATTGGATAATCCTCTTCCAATCAACCACATGTTAGAATTTGAAAAGGAAACTATTCACCACCACCTTCTCCACCACAAAGCCTCCAAACTATTCACCACCAACTCTCTCTCTCTATTTTACCTTCATTTTCCCAACCTCCAGATTTGTTGCAAAAGCAGATTTCAGCACCTCCCTTCCAATTTGTTGCTAGATAAAAAATTTCCTATCAAACAGAGATAAATTTTCTGCTTCTTTTGGTAACTCCACCTCATCTACCACAAACTCTTTGCCTTCTTCTTCAGTGAGCGACAACTCCTTCCATCGATTCAAGAACTCTTCCTCGTCCATACTGCTACCAATCTATCAAATAAAGAAAACTCCCCAACTCCTAGTACCTGGGAGAGAGGAGTCACTCCTTGTATGTAGACAAGATGACTACTCACAGAGAGAGGGACCTCTCAATAGAACTAAAGGTAATTGCTTGTTATGGAAATAAAATAATTTTTAGGATTCTCAGAATCACTCAAAATTTTCCAACAAACTCATAAAATAAATACCATATCTGAAAACCGAATTCTATGCTCCGGGGAGTTAATTGAACAAAGGTTATGTGATTCTTAATGGGTAAAAATCTAAAAATACAGCCATTTGTATTTAAAATCCTAAGAGGTCCTCGAGCATAGGAAATTATAATGAATGAGTATTTTTTTTTTTTTGCATGTTTTAGCAAATGGCGCAGTAATAAGCTGTTGCAAGAATGACATATCTGTTGCAGCGGTTTTTCCGGTCAGTAATGACGAAACTATCCAAAGCACATTATTTCAGAATATATTAGCGTAATTATACAATATCCAAGTATGTATCAACGTTCTATTGCAAACATACAATATAATTACCGCAGATTCTTCAGTATGATGAGATTTACAAATTCACTCAATATCTTTGTTCAAGAACACTACACATCTCTAGCGGATGCCTCGAAACGTCAAGTTGATCCATAAAAAGAATAATATGTTTACTAGTTAAGCAACACTTAAAGTCATGCAATTTGGAAGCAATTGATAAAAACTTATTGCTCTTGTAAGCAGGTTCTAAAACATATGATGCCCACACCAGAAAAATAGAAAGAATTAAATAGATTATGTAAATACATAAATAACAAGTATTTATCAAGTCATTACCTCGACAATTTCATATATCTTTTCTTTGAGATCTTCTGACACTTTGTTCCAATCCATATAAGTTATTGAGATCATTGAACGCGTTGAAACTCCAACATAACTTTGTAGCTATGACCTTCCTCTCTTAGAGGTTGTCCATTTTTATTATATCAAATTTTCTTTTTTTTCATTTATTTATTCCTGCTTGATAATTTTATAAGAGAAGACATTGTTGTTGGGCTTCATTTTTTCCCCCTTTGTTCTTTTTCTTTCTCCCATTGTCCAATTCATCACCCTCTGGTCTACCATTATTCATGCTAATCTTATCCGACAAAGCTTTTAAACATTATATCCACAATTAATAAAATTAAAACAAAACATCTAGCACAGAAAAAAATTGATATATGACAAAAATAGCGATAGTATATTTACGTTTACAACTTTTATTACTTACTAAACAATTGAAAACATATTAGATTAAGTAATAAATAGAAATTTGTTTTCTATTTTTATCAACACAGTACAAAATGACATTGATTATCCACTACTTTGTGGGGACCTCAAGAACATGTATATATAGAAAAAGATTCACTGTGTACATAAATTAGAAATAGTGGCAGATGATTCCAAAAATCAAGCAACGTGTAAGGATCTCAAAGCTTTTGTATTTTTTAAATACACTTGCGATCTCAAAACTATAAATGTTTTTTTACTACAAATTGAAATACTTTAATGGACAAAATGGCGCTGAAGGTCCGAAGAGAATCTATGGTTTCGGAGTCCCGAAATAGAGCTTCACCGAGGAGGAGCTTGGAGCTTGACAAAATGGCTGTAAGCATGCCCTGAACAAATGAAAGAAGAAACGTCGAACAGGGGAGCAAGTAGTCGAACTCGAAAGGGTATAGTGTCAGCTTTGATTCACATCCATAGTCTTTACCAAATAAGATATTCAAAACAGCGTCGTTTTGATAAAATTTCAAACGATGTTGTATCAAACTATCGTGTCCTAAGAGTTTAATGCATGATAAAATAGCATCGCTTGGACTTTCAGCTTCAAACGGCATTGTGCCAATTAACTCAATATGCACAATACTATGTCTATAACTCTCGCAAAGCTTCCAGAAATATAACAAATACCCTCTCACGATGCCGGAATCTTTTATTGTCATGAAATACAAAATAGTTTACAGAAGGTAAATAATTAAGAATGCACTTATGACATTACTAACGAACATCACCGTCTATGTATTTTGCCTAACGTCGTTAAAAGTCTAAATTGTAGTAGTGATAGCTTGGATTGCGGGGTGCATTGCAGTGTGCATTGCAGTGTTGGGTGGCATGGCTTCACGGTGATGGCGCACGGATTGATCAATGGGTTCAAGCTTCAAAGCCTGACGTGGATTGAAGAAATTTTTATGTCACGCTTCAAAGTTAAAACCTTTTTATTCATTTCTATGAATAAGATTAGGTTGGCTCATGAATGAATCAAAAATCAGGACTACTTTCGTTGCAACATATCCTTCTTAATCATGACTCAACTCTCTTTATGTTGCATACTACTGTAGATCGTATTCATCTTTCTTTATATGTTGATTGCATTATTATTATTGGCCATGATTTAAGGCATTGTAGTTTTGGAAAACAGAATTAGTTTGATAGTTTGAAATGAAGGATTTTGGTTCTCTATGGTACTTTTTCGATATTGAGATTGCCTACTCACCCATAGGTGATCTTCTCACTCAGTCGAAATACATTACTGGCAGTATTCAGCATGCTAGATTTGTTAATAAGAATGTTTGATACTCCTAAGTTTAATGTACCATATTCTCCTTTCGATGATACTTCTTTGCTTGATCTTACTTTATATCGTACTCTTTGGCAACTTGTTTTATCATACTGTTATTATATTGTATATGATGACTAAGTTGTTAGACTGTTTATCTCTTTATGTTTCGGTTTTCACTTAACATTTGTAATTGCATCGATGAAACTTTAAACATCATTTTGTTTTTCTCTGTCTTTGTTGACTTTGCATATTCTAACACAAACATCGTTCAACCCAGTCCTATGTTATCCCTTGTTCATACAAAATCTAGATTTTTCTTAATAACCCAATTGAAATACTCGTGGTTGAACACCATTCTTCCTCAAACTCCATAAATTTATCTTGAAGCACTTCAATGTATAGATAATGAATAAGTGAAGCACAGGAGATTTGGAGGCAAAGAAATAGTAATTTTAGATGCTAAATACAGTCATAAAATAGAGAGAATTGACATCCACGTAGGCGGTAATAAATTGAAGGTTTTGAATTCATTTTTAAAGTTTACGGGACTATTTGTCATACGAAAGATCATGGGCGAACTTTGGATTAACCTATATATTAAAACCTACTATTATTATTATTATTATTATTATTATTATTATTATTATTATTATTATTATTATTATTATTATTATTATTATTATTATTATTATATACATATATATATATATATATATATATATATATATATATATATAAATTGTCGAAGTGGACTAGTGGTAAAGAAGATGTCTTAGTTAGAGATGTCAAAAATACTTGTGGTTTGGATACTTGCGGGTATTTGACATAATACGGTCTACGAAATTATGCATGTATGTGAGTTTTAATAAAGTGAGTAAATTTTATCTATTGAATAATTATAGGATGATCAAGTAATTGATCAAGTTTTGAGCGAATAAGTGTGATGTGTCAATTATTTATAGGTTGGTATTTTATGACTCATTAAAATAATTTGATAAATCAACTTATAAATAATTATCACAGTACGTAATCACTTAACACTTGATTAATTACTTAGTCGGTGTAAATTTATATATGGTTAGAGTATATGTAATACCCAATACCCGTTAGGTACATATCCATTTATTAGAAAGAAAAAATAACACTCGATTTAATTCATCATTTCATCTTCTCTCAATAACTCATTTGTAGTCCTCGTGGAATCAGCTCCTATTAATTTTCTCCACTACTGAATCTTATATTCATTAATTGCAGTTAAATATTCCAGGATCACTCTCCAATGCCGAAAAAAATTTTCCAGCATTGATGTTGGGATTAATTTTGGTCGTTAGATCTGGCTAGGATGATCCCAGCCATTAAATGAGTTTAGAGGTGTAAAATTGCTTTGCAACTGGAAGAATAGGTAGCCCATCCTCCTTTCGTTGTCCCTTTCTCCTTTCCTCCCCTCTCCTTTGATTTCCCCTTTCCCATAACCGAAAAACCCCTAAAACTCAGACGAAGCTCAACCCATTCTCCTCTCCTCCTTTCTCCTTCGACTTCCCATAACCAAAAATTAGGGCACGTGAACAACCCATTGTCGAGCAAAGCCTCTCTCTCTCTCTCTCTCTCTCTCTCTCTCCCCATCTCTCTCTCTCTCTTTTTAAGGTGGTCATCTCTCTTTTAGACCCCGTGAGTTCGCCTTAGAGTTTCATCACTAAGAATTCATCACCACCATGAAGGTCATCGTTGCCTCGACCAACACCTAAATTCGGCCTCACCTCCTCTGATCTACAGGTTTGCAGAGAGAATCAGATGTAATATGCCATGGGTGAGTATTTCTTTCTTTCCTTTCTTTGGTGACTTAGCTGTTATTTTTCTCTTTGGTTTAACATAGATGGTGGATGCGAGGAAGATGGAGCTTTGACGGTCGAGGGAGAATTTTGGTAAAGCTTTAACCTATAATTTCTTCTTATCTATGTTATTTTAGAGATGAAACATTTTTTCCATGTGGGGGGGGGGGGGGTTTG
>QANY01008465.1:119690-269690 GCA_003255025.1 Datisca glomerata
GGGGGGTCTTGGTTCCAAGTTCCAAAAAGGTTTTGATGGCCACAAAAATTGCTTCTTAACAGAAGGCCAGGTTCGTGGTGTGCAGACCAAAAATGGCTTCGTTTTCCCTTGCAGGTTACACAATTCTTTGGTCTATACACCTCACAACGATCATGGAATGAATACAAACTCAACCCTGTCTCTTCAAGATGGCCAATTTAATACATGCAAGGAGTATTATAAACTTCAGTGTGTGCTTATATTTCATTTACTTCTTGTCATAGTTGTTTTTTGTTCTTTTTTGTGTTTTCGTTTGGTCTTCTTTTTTAATCTAAATACCTTGAAGAAGATTTTTTGGTATAGCAAAGGCTCATTGAACACAAGTAACATTTTTTTTCATTTCTTGCTTAAACATGGTATTGAACTAAATTTCAAACAAAAAAATTGCTCAATGGGAGAAAAAATTTGAAGGTTCAAAATTATCTTCGGCATTGTAGGCAATAAAAGAAGAAAGGTCTGATTTTTTGCGATTGAGTTGTAAACTTCTGTCTTTTGTTTTCAATATGAAGCAAAATCATGATTGAAATTATTATTTTTCACTTAGAGCTGCGTCTGCTGCTTGATAGACGCAGCTTTATATATGCAATTTAACATTAAATCTAGAATGTTTTATGTTTAAATAATGTTGTAGAGTTGCTTTAACACTTTCCAAACCATTTGATTAGTTAAAATATATTGACTTACTCCTTTATCTGTTGTTTAAAGTCATATGAACTTTTTTACTTCCTTTAATATTTAGGTAATAGTATATTATTAATGAGGATATGGACTTCTATATTGTCTGAGAGAAAGTCAACAATGTTTCTAATAGACTAATTTTTGTTATTATTAGTTTATCTGAAAAAGATATTCACAAAGAAACCATTTAAATTTTATCTGACCTAATATCCTATATCTATACTTTGGAGTGGCCTTCACATGTTCCAAACCAGAAAATATACCAAGAGCTATGCTCTCATAACCGAACAAAAAATGGATTTGTGTTTGATTCTCTAAAAACAATGTACTGTGAAGCATAGGTGATGTATGGAAGATGCATGTGTGCCTACTGGTGATAAAGGTTATCATTATTTGCTCACTTTAGTGAATTTGAATTAGAGTTTTGACAATTTGGTTAATGCAGGAAAAGATAAAGGTTATCATTATTTTCCTCACTTTGGTGAATCAGAATTAGAGTTTTGACAGTTTTGAAATGAATAAGGTGAGCATCAATAAGTTATAGTACCAAATTTTAAATTGGTTATTGACAACTAGTCTATCTTCTTCTGAATGAACAACAAATCATAGTACCAAATTTCAAATTTCTCATGTTATTACGCTATTTTATTATTGTTATTTGGGCAAAGTTGTATTGATTTTCAGATTATTAATTCTGAGTGGGGAGCATTTTCAAGTTATCTTCCTTTAACCGTATTTCAGAAAGATATGGATGTTGCTAGCATCAATCTAGGTGAGCAGGTGAAACTCTATTCAGAACTCTTGTCAATAATAATTAGAAATATCGTTCTTGAAATACTTAGGTCAACTTCTTCATTAAGATGTCAAGTCCAATAATAACTATTTAAGGCCATTTTAGAACTTGAATTTTCATATGGTGGGGGTTTAAGTGCAGATCTATCCCTCTATGTACTTTAATGTCAAATGTCAAATATATTACAACACTAGAAATGCTTTTACCATTGATATGTTAAGATGTATAGAAAAAGGGTCAGAAAGGTTAGTCCTATATATTATTTGTTAGTTTTCATTTTCTGTTAGTTTCTCTGTACAATAAATAAAATTCAATAAGTTGCTAAGCTTGTCATTGTTCAATGTGAGATATGGTTTTTAACTTAAGGACTATTCCATGTTTTGACAATGAAGTCCCTAAATAGAGCTTGTGAAAATGGAAGGATTTCTACGAAGAGTACATATCAGAGATGAGAAACCATTGCAACTTGATCTCGAGGGTAAAAATGATGCAGTTGAAGTAGATATTTAAAAATCATCTCTCTCATCATTTCTCAACAAAATAGTCTATAAACATTGTGAAAGAAATTTCATGTACATATGAAATGTGTTCTTATAGTGTATTGAAGGGATTTATAACAACAAAAATATTTTTAATTTAATATATAGTGATATTAATGAATGGGATGCTGATAAGTTTTTTATTTCATAAATAATTACATATGAGGTTTGTATTGGAAATGACTAAGTATGTCAAATTTTTGAAGTATATAAAAAATGTCTATTGTGTAAAATGACTATTTATATGAAAATGACTAAGCATATTAAAGTGATTAAGCGTGTGAAAATGACTAAGCGTGTAAAAATAACTAACTGTATGAAAATGACCAAGTATGTAAATATGGTTAAATATGTGAAAACAACTAATTGACTGAAAATTGCTAAGTGAGAAAATGGCTAAGCGTATGGAAATTGGCAAGTGTGCGTATAGAAATCAACAAGTGTGTGAAAACGACTAAGTATATGAAAATGACTAACTGTGTGAAAATGGATAAGGGTATGAAAATGACCAAGTGTGTGAAAATGACTAAGGGTGTGAAAATTACTAAGTATATAAAAATAGTTAAGTGTATCAAGCATATGAAAATAGTTAAGTTCCATCAAAACAAGTACATTAAAATGGCAAAGTGAGGAAAATTCCTAAGTGCATGAAAATATGCTTAAGTGACAAAACAAGTACATAAAAATGGTAAAGTGTTTGAAAATGACTAAGTATATAAAAATTGTTAAGTGTGTGAAAATGGTTAAGTGTGAAAATAAGTAAGTTTGTGAAAATGACTAAGTGTTTGAAAATAACTAAGTGTGTGAAAATGACCAAGTTTTAAAAATGACTAAGTGTAAGAAAATTATTAAGTGTGTGAAAATGACCAAATGTGTGTATATATTTAAGTGTGTAAAATAATCAAGTGTGTGAATAAAGCTAAATGTGTCAAAATGATTAAGTGTGTGAAAAAGATAAATGCAAGGCATAATTTTATGAGAGGGGGAGAGATCTAGAATTTACAAGTACAAAAAAAGCATAATTGTATGAAATTAATATGTATGCCTAAGTGTGAAAATATGGCTAAGTGCATGAGAATAAATAAGTGTATCAAAATAAGTAGGGCCAAACGCCACAATGAGGACCTAAACGCCATCACTACATGGTGAGTCGTCATTCAGGACTGGCATTTGGGCCCCAAACGTCAGTCATGGCTGGCGATTCACCTACCATCACTGGCGTTTGTGGCGTGCTGGTCGCGTTTGGGGTCTGCTGGTCGCGTTTGTGACCCAAATGCTAGACAAACAGGCGTTTGGTCCCAATACTCTCTATTAGATCGCGTAGGTCAACTTCCGGATGAAGTAACTTTTAACTCGGGTGGAACCATGTGGGCCGTAAGATATCAAATCGAAACTTATTCAAATACCTACATGTTCGATGGGGTTTACCCATCACAGCGCAATTTTGGGTCCAAAAACACTATTTGAATAGATTTCGAAGGCCTGAAAGCTGTTTCGGCCTTAATTTTTAACTTTTTCGTAATTCTCATCTCTTTTCATTTTTAGATTCTTTTATATGCTTATAAATTAAAATGTAAATAGGTTGTTGTTTAAATTTTATGGGGTTATAATTTATAAAATAAAAGGTTAAAATTTCAAATTTTAATATTCAATTTCAAACTTTTAGCGGATATGTTCGATTTATAGATAGAATCTGACCTTGGGGATTATACGTGTTCGTCAAATCGATAAATAGGATTTACCGACCATCATAACATCATGACCTATAAGTATATGTGGTGAAAACCCGTGTCGCTCGATACTTGTCACAAAAACACAACAACATTATCAATGATAACTTTTAACAAGATTTATAAATAAGTGTTCAAATATATCGAGAATCCTAAATTCATCCAATCTAATTTCACATAATAAGTGAGATATCATGAATGTTTACATTTTAACGAGTTTTTTCTATTTTTATCGATGATTTTTTCCGTGTATGATAAATAATTATAAAAATATCAATTTTACGGTTGATTGTGATGAATGGGGATTAGAGACATATAAATAATGATTAGGCCCAAAAACTGACGATTGGGAGGGAGACTAGAGATCGCCTATTTAGACATGACGTTTGGGGATGAAACAGGCGATTGGAGGCATAAAACTAGCGCTTGGCTTTCAAGATGTGATTAGCACCCGCCTATTAGGTATGGCGTTTAGGTTTTAAGTGTTCATCAAATACGTAGTGGTGTACAATAAATTTTTCAGGGGTTTACCAAAAATTTAATATTCAATTTTTTTTGTGAATCCTCAGTATGTAATTAATGAACCCCAATATATATTTGGAGAACATCTCTAAGAATTATTAATTTGTACGTAATTGGTGAACCTCACTACGTAATTGATGAACCTCAGTACGTAATTGACGAACCTCAGTACGTATTGGTGAACCCCTCTAAAAATTATTAATTTGTAGGTATTTGGTGAACCCTTCTAAGAATTATTAATTTGTACGTAATTGGTGAACGTCACTATGTATTTGGTGAACCCCACTACGTATTTGGTGAATTCATCCAAGAATTATTAATTTATATGTAATTAATTGGTGAACCTCAGTACGTAATTGGTGAACCACTCCAAAAATTATTTATTTGTACGTATTTGTGAACATCACTACGTAGTAGAGTACAAATGGAATCTTGAGGGGTTCATCGAAATATTTCAAGTACAAAATTAATTCTTGGAGGGGTTCACCAAAATATTTCACGTACAAAATTAATAATTATTGGAGGTGTTCACCAAAATATTTCACGTACAAAATTAATAATTATTGGAGGTGTTCACCAAAATATTTCACGTACAACAAATGCTCCAAAATATTTCACGTACAACAAATGCTCAAAATATATTTCACGTACAAAATTAATAATTCTTGGAGGCATTCACCAAAATATTTCATGTACAAAATTAATAATTCTTGGAGGGGTTGACCAAAATATTTCAGGTACAAAATTAATAATTCTCGGAGAGATTCACCAAAATATTTCACATACAAAATTAATAATTCTTGGAGGTGTTCACCAAAATTTAAAAATTAATTTTTATCGAGGTGTTCTTCTAAAATGAAGTGGGAAAATATTATTTTACTTGATACTTATTATAAGATCACAAGAACATAATCAAGAATAGATTCTTAAATGTTTATACATTAGTGTTCAATTCTTTTCACAATTCATTGTTAAATTTAAATCTAATTTAAAATATAAGTGAAGATACTTAATGTTCACATAAAAAATCGAGATCTTGATAACTTTATTTGTGATTCATCTAGTATACCCAGATCAATTTTAAAAAAATCTAATTTGTTGAAAGACCGCCATAAAAAGATCCTAAAACCCATTGTATTGATGCAAAACCATCGAAAAAACAACAAAATCGCCAAAAATGAAAAAAATCACCAGGAACCGCCGGTATTGGGCCCAAAACCACCGATATGAGGCCCAAAACCACTATATTGGATGAAAAACCGTCGGGATAGGTTAGACAAACCACTGGGATAGATTGGTGAACCCCATTACGTAATTGGTGAACCCCACTATATAGTTGGTGAACCTCTCCAAGAATTATTATTTTGTACGTATTCGGTGAACCGCACTACGTAATTAGTGAACCCCAGTATGTAATCGAAGAACCCTACTATGTATTTGGTGAACCCCTCTAAGAATTATTATTTTATACATATTTGGTGAACCCCACTACGTAATTGGAAAACTCTAGTATATATTTGATGAACTCCAGTACGTATTTGGTGAACCCCTCCAAGAATTATTATTTTGTACGTAATTGGTGAACCCCAGTTCGTAAGTGGTGAACCTCAGTACGTATTTGATGAACCCCAATACATAATAGGTGAACCTCACTACGTATTTGGTAAATTTCAGTATGTATTTGATGAATCCCTCAAAGAATTATTATTTTGTAAGTATTTGGTAAACATCACTATGTAGTTGGTGAACTTCACTACGCATTTGGTGAATCTTAGTATGTATTTGTTGAACCCTTTTAAGAATTATTATTTTGTACGTATTTGGTGAACCCCACTACGTAATTGGTGAAACTCACTACGTATTTGGCAAACTCTAGTACGTTGTACGTATTTGGTGAACCCTTACAAGAATTATTATTTTATACATATTTGGTGAATTCCACTACGTAATTGGTGAACCCCATTACGTATTTAGTGAAATCCTTCATAAATTTTTAATTTGTACGTATTTGGAGAACCCTAGTACATATTTGATGAATCGCTAGAACGCATTTGGTGAGCCCTAGTACATATTTGGTGAACTCGTTCAAGAAAAAAACTATTACCTGTTGGGCTTTTGTCACCCAGATTACTTCAAAAGCAATTCAAGGGCCACAGTGGCCCAGCATCAATGCCGAAAAATTATTCCCGGCATTATAAAGTTATCCAATATTCCAAGAAAAATTATGTTACGTAACTTGTGTAAAATTTCAATTGACAATGACATCTCTTTAAGTTCTATTTTTTTCCTTTACTAGCCTTTCCGTTTACACTTTTCCCAATTGACGATTTTGAGAATTTTGTTGGATTTTTTGCAGAACTATACCCATAATAAACTGAATTTGCAGAACTATACTTAATCACTAATTTGTGCATGCCCTAACCTTTAGCCCACCTCATTTCACTTTTTCTCTTTTTTTTCCTCATTTCCAATCTTACCAAACCTCTGGCCCACAATCTTTCATCATCTTTCATCCTCATTTCTCTCTCATATTTTTTCCTAGAAATCCATTTTTACCTTGAAACTCATTTTCCCGAAAATCTCCTTCAACATAATCTATAATAGAAAATCTAAGGGTTGAATCTTTGTGTATTTTGCTGAAAAATATTAAATATCACATAAAACAACAACTAAACACAACAAAAATGGTAGAAAAAGACAGTACATAGAGAGTGAAACTATAGAGAGAGAATGAGTTTTGTTAATTTTAATGGGTTTATTAATTTTTGTTGAGAAAGAAGATACATGACGCTAGTGTACCCATCTCATACTCTACATGATGGGTACACGACATCGTGTAGTCTATCAGATGTGTACACGATGGGTACACCGGCGACGTGTAGTCATCTTATAGGATTTTGTTAATTTTTGTCAACGGATGGGTACATTGGCGTCGTGTAGCCATCATGTAGACTATACGATGGGTACACTGGCGTCATGTAACCATCATGTAGACTACATGATGGGTACACTTGTGCTGTGCAACAATCATGTAGACCACACGATGGGTACACCGACGACGTGCAGCCATCGTGTAGACTACACGATGAGTACACTAACGCCGTGCAGCCATCATGTAGACTACACATTGTGTATATTGGCGTCTTGTAGCCATTATGTAGACTACACGCTGGGCACACTCACATAGTGCAGCCATCATGTAGACTAGACGATGGGTACATTCGCGTCGTGCAACCATCATGTAGACTACATGATGGGTACACTAGCGTCGTGCAGCATCATGTAGACTACACGATGGGTACACTGGATCATGCAACTATCGAATAGACTACACGATGGGCACACTGGAATCATGCAGCCATCGTGTAGACTACATGATGTAGTGGAAGCTTCGACAAAATCTGAACAATACAAAAACCTCAAAATTATGAACAAAATAACTTTTAGGCCTCTGAAATTGCTTAAAACAGTGTTTTTTGGGTCCTAAACTTGGCTATTACAAGTAAACTCAATTGCACATATAAATCTCTGAACAAGATTCGATTTGATATCTTGCGGGCCATGTAGTTCAACCCGAGTTAAAACTTACGTCCTCCGAAAGTTGGCCGTCAATGTAACCATTCGTTGACAAAAATTAACAAAACCCTACACGATGGCTACACAATGACATTGTACCCATCTTGTAGTCTACACGATGGCTGCATAAAGCCAGTGTACCCATTGTGTAGTCTACACTATGGCTACACGACGTCGATGTACCCATCGTATATTCTACACGATGGCTACGTGATGCCAGTGTACCCATCGTGTAGTCTTCAAAATCGACTGGTCAATGAAAACAAAGATCTTCAAAATTGACTGGTCAGAGGAAACTAAAATCAAACCCATAACCAAACTCAGAACAATATCAAACTATACAAAAGCCAAATCTTAAACAGCTGGGTATTGAAAACTAAAATCACTCCACCTGAAATAAAACTCAAACAATATCGAAGTACGTAACAATATCGAAGTACATAAAAATCATATCTGAAATAGCTAGGTATTTTTATAGAGACCCACGGCAGAAACCCATGCAAAAAACTCATTTTCCATCTTCATTTCTCTCTCCTATTTTTTTCCCAGAAACTCATTTTCCTGAATAATTCTACAAATTCAGTTTCTCATAGTATAACTTTGCAAAAAATCCAAAGAAATTTGGATAAACGATGAGTATAATTTTGAAGAACATAACCAACTCTCAAACAAAACTTGTCATTTTACTCACCAATTGAACATATCTCAGTGGTTCAAACGAAACAAATTAGAACTTGGAATATTGATACCATATTCCAAAAAATTTGAAAACAACAAAATCTCAAACATATCTCAGTGGTTCTGAAATCCTCCATCGTCATGAACAAACCCATAAAGATTTGGGGAGAGCAGTAGAAGAGAAAAAGAAGTGCGAGATGGATTTTGCACAGTGCTGGCAACGAATGGGACAGAAGCTCCCAATCACCGCGCTCGTCACCCTCTTCTTCGGGCAGAAGCCCATATAGAATGGGAGAAACCCATGGACAGAGCTGGGTTTTGTTACCAAGAGGAGAGAGAGAGAGAGAGAGAGAGCAGCTCAAAGAAAGAGAAAGAGGATAAACTTGTAACTTTACACTTTCATTTTGAGTTGAGTGTGGGCCAGGGGTAAGGGCATGCACAAATTAGTGATTGGGTATAATTCTGCAAAATCACTTTCCCAGGAGTATACTGTTGTCGTCACGGCGCGTGCACGACGGAAGCGTGTGGCGTGTGGCCATTTAAAAAAAAAATTAATAAAAATTGAATCTTTTTATAAAATAAAATTACACAACGCCACGATAACCATAAAATATTTTTTATTGAAAACTTTTTTTCAATTAATCAGGATTCATTATATATTTATATATTAAATCTACAACATACAAAGTTAAGAATCATATACCTCTTATAGTCTAAATCAAGTGTCCTAGTAAAATCGATCGATCATCGATCCCACGTAACCAATCCAACGATCAGTAAACTCTGAGATCCACATCAAGATCTTATAAGTCAATCATCAATGCATTAGGTCATGTGTGGGCACGTAGTATATTATAATACACCTTTTCTGTCTCTAGATATACTCAACACATGAGATCTAGAGATATACTGAAAGGACTTTAGTGAGATGATTCTCTAAAAGAACGTGATGATTATTCTTTTATAGATTTGATTAACTTTTAATCGTAGAGAAAAATCACTCTCCCATCAACCGTGTTCTCAATTCAATTCTTGATTGATGAAATGATGAACTGATTCAACTGAATGATACAATTAGAATAATATATGTATATTTTTTAGATAATTACGTATCAGATATTTAGAGATAATTAACAATTAACAATTAATATTTAATTTCAAATTGCCCAATACAGTGGGCCCCACTGTATATGGTCCACAACGGGAGTGCCACACGGCACTGCAGTTGGCATGAAACATCACAGTGCCTCATGGCACTGTGTCCCGCCATACTGCAGTGTCCTGTGGCACTGCAGTTTTACACGCCTACTGCTGTAGTGCCACATGGTACTACAGCAGTCCATGGTGATCTATGATCCTCAGTCACTCATTGACATGCGGCAATTACTGTAAATTAAATATTTATTTTAATCAAATAAATATCTAGATATTAGTTAATTCAAAATTAACGTATCTGATTATCCTGATCAACTAAATTATTTGTCATTTCACAAAAATTGATTTAGTTGATCCATATTATTATCAAATAATAATTTAATTATTTAATTTCACAAATTAGATATTTTGTCTCATATATCGATAACTAGAAAAATAATCGATAATTATTTATATAACATAATTTTTGAAAATTATATTTGTATATATAAATAATTCAATTAATTAATTCTTAATCAATCAATCACACATAATTATCTCATAATTATGTGCTTGCCCCAGAATAAAAATTCTTTTACAAGTCAGTCCTTTTCTCAAGTCCTAAAATATTTAGATCCAAGGCTGCGTAGTACAGAGGTGACTTGGGGACCATGGATCTATAAGCTTAAACTCCAATAAATCATATTAATAATTAAACTCTTTAATTAAATAACCTTATTTATTAATTTCATTATTACTCCACTATAAATATGTTATTGCACTCTTAGATATTATAGATTATAATTACAGAGTATTTTCATATAGTCCACTGATATAATCATTTCATGTCGCTTTGTCTTCCAATTATTGGTTCGTAAATAGAGCTGGTCAAAATTACCATTTTATCCCTATAAATATCTCTTGATCCTTAAGTACCATTAATCCACTAGTGAATGGCTAATTCATAATCTTATTATAAATTTGAGCTCAATAGCCATTCAGTTCCAGAATTAACATTTAAGAAAACCAATATACGATCCGTTAGAAAAGCTTGGATTCTAAATCTTGCAAGATTATATTCCCAGTCATTCACACCACTGAATCTCCAAAATAAAAGTTACTGGCATGTTTCACAAATAAACCTTAACGAGTTAATCAAAATATCCAGTAGGCATGTATATTCATGACTACTCAGAATTCAAATTAATCTACATATGATCATCGAATTGATGTGTATTAAATCTTTACGATAAATGGCACGTTGATAAAGATATTAATTCACATCGGTCCAGTCATATATAATCTCATTATATAAAGTACATTCACTAAGATGTTTATTCACATCAATGATCGGCATCTAGATCATACGTATTCATAATGCTTAGTCAACCATATTAGCAATCATTTATTAAAGATTTCATACTTTAATATGTTGTTGACAATTTTATTCATTATCTATAATATTAATCCTCTTGTACTAATACAAGATCATAGTCTCATTAATGAATATGAAATTTTCAGATATCTATATAAATTAATCAACAATAATTTAAAATAACGAATTATAAAAAAAGTGTAATCCTCATTAAATTTTATATCAAAATGTAAATACACGTGCTTTGAAGGCATAACCCGAACATATAGTTCTGCAAAAAAACCTAATTTTGTTCTTCAAATTTCTTAGATGTACGGATATTGATTTTACCTTTCAAAACAGTAATTAAACTCCACATTAGGACATTGTAGGTTGATTGGAAGTATCTTAGTGTCCATACATCTAAGATATTGAGAGCTTTAATTGTAATATTCCAAACATAACGTACTAGTCTTTTGTCACGTGCTTTGCACGTGGTTATATAGATCGCTCAAAATTTTTTTGTTAAAAAAGTAAATATATTAACTAAAGAAAGATACACAAATACAATGGGCATTCCCTGGGACAAGAGAACAAACAAAACTAGAGAGCTAAGCTGGGGAGACCCTAAGCTAGGCCTACAACCAAGAATCAATTCAAGACTGGCTCAAACCATGGTTTCTAGAATGATTAAGGAACTCAAGTCTTTCATTAATCATCCCAGATATTTTCCTAGAGATGAGCCTAGACTAACAAGCTGACCAGTAAGCATTCTTCTGCTTCTTTCAATACATATGCAGTAAATGAAACAAGAAATCAGAAGCTTAACACTAATACTAGAATAAAAATGTCAGTATTATAAATCAGCAACATTAAAGAAGCTAAAGAAATACTGGAAATGTATGTAAATTGACTGCCATAATTAGCCAACAGAGGGAGAAGAATGTACTTGGTAGAAGAGAAATCAAAGAATAAGTGCTGAGCAGTTTCAACCATTGTAGAGTAGAAGACGCAATTCACACCAGAGTGGGGGTTCCCATTTGTGGAAATGATCCAAGGTTGCAAGCTTATCTCTAAGGACTAACCAAGTAATGAAGGCACGTCTAGGGATATGGCCCTTAAACCAAATAATGCTCGTCCAAGGGATAAAAGGGAGTTTATGAACCATAGCTGCATAAGTCTTTCTAATGGGGTAACAGTTAGAGTTGGAAACCCCCACTACCAAAAATCACTGGTAGAAGGAGGAGGAAAATCCATATTGAAACCCCATCTAGAAAGAATAGAAAGAAGACCCTGATTGTAGTGAAACTATCTCCCATTGCTTATTAAAATAGATAATGGAGTGTTAAAGAGCCAAACCCACTTCTTCAACCAAGCTTTTACCTCTTGCATTGAAGAAAATACTTGAACGATACCATAAATCTGTAAAAAGAGAAAAAAAAGATCCACTACGAATAGTAAAATAGCAAAATCCAGCAAATTTATCTCTAAGTTTTGTCAACTTTCTCCACGACCAAGAAGGGTCAGCATTAATCTTAACTGTGAAGATATAATGTCCCTTCAGTAGATTATGATTACACTAAGAAACCCAAAGAGAGTCTTTGGGCCTTGTTACAAGCTTCTAGAAATGTTTTGCAACAGCAACTGAGTTCCATAAAAAAATATCTTTAAGCCTTAAGCCACCTTCAAAGAAAGAAGAGCAAACCTGGCTCCAAGGGACTTTAGCTCGTCTGTAATTGTCAACTCTACCTGTCCAAAGAAAATTCCTTAGGGCTGTATCAATCTTCTTCATCACTTGCTTAGGTAAGATGAGGAGACTAACCCTGTATCCATGAATAACATTGAGAATAGACTTTATGAGTTGAAGTCTTCCAGCAAAAGTGATGTGTTTATTCTCCCAGCTCTTGGCTCTTTAAACAACTCTGTCAATGAGAATATATCACAGTGAGTCTTATTAAGTTTTGTAGAAATAAGAAGAAGCCCCAAATATCTCACCGGAAGAGTCTCTCTAAAGAAATTCGTAGCTAAAAGGATCCCCTCCTAAATAGCTTCATTCACCCCTGAAAAAAAAAAAGATACTACTCTTAGCTTCATTGGGAGTGAGCCCTGAAACCAAGCTGAAAAATCCAACCCTGCTTTAAGATTCTTGACAGAAGAGAGCTCCCATTTACAAAGAACCAAGAGGTCATAAGTAAAAGATAGATTAACAATTCTATCCTTTTTGCACCTCTAGTGAAAATAAAAACCAGAGAGTGAGGTGTAGGATTGAAAAATGCTAGTGAGAATCTCCATGCAGAGAATAAAGAGATAAGGTGATAGTGGTCACCTTGCCACAAGCCTCTCCCACCCTTGAAATGGCCTTGCAATCCTCCATTAATGCATACACAATATGCAGGTGTGGTAACACATTCCATAATCCAATTGATAAATCTGGAAGAAAAGCTGAACCCTAAGAGAACCTTATTCAAGAAAAACCAGCTAATATTGTCATAGGCCTTTAAGAGGTCCACCTTCATGCAGATCTAGGAGCAAAAGTATCTCTATGATAGCCTCTGAGTAATTCCTGAGACAGGAAAATGTTATCAGTAATGGACATCCCTGGGATGAAGGTAGTTTGATTGATACTCACTAGATCAGGGAGCACCAATCCTAACCTGTTAGCAAGCATCATTGTAATATACTTGTAAACAATATTACAACAGGAAATAGGCCTGATTCAATGATCCTGGTAGAGTTACTGACTTTGGGAACAAGGGTGATGGCAGTGGAGTTAAAGTGTTTCAGTAATTCCCCTTGTTTAAAGAATTCCAGAATGGCAACTGAGACATCGTGCCAACATTTTTTGAATAAATTGGTTGAAAATCCATCAGGGTGATGCACTTTCTTATCATTAAAGTGGAAGAAAGTTGCTTTCACCTCCTCAACAATGAAATCAGAAGCCATAATGTTAACCATAGAAGAAGGGATCCTGGATTTAATAACGGCATCAATGAAGCTCCAATTGATGTTAGGGACCAGCCTTTGAGAACCCAACAGATTTCTATAAAACTCAATAAAATGATTATTAATATCTTGTTGGTCAGTCAAGATGTTAGCTGATTTATCAGTAAGTTGAAGAAGTTAAGCTCTTCTTCTATAGTACTTGATAGCATTGAAGAAAAATGAAGTATTCCCATCCCCTATATTAAGCCAATTGATCATGGATTTCTACATAAAGAAGTTCTCCTCAGCCCTTTTCCAATGCAGAAAGTTCTGAGAAGCTAGCTTGGCAGTATTTTGAAGGTAAAGTTATCAGGAGAAGCATTGAGGTCTTTGTTAGCAGCTTCCGAATCTCTTCTGGCATCATGAAACCTCTTCGAGATGTTACTGCATAATAATGGTTGAAATGTCTAAGGGTCTTCTTAACAGCATTAAGCTTCTTAGCAAGATTATACATGGCTGTAACATACGTATCTATGTCTGAGGCTGAAGAAACTGCCTCATAAAACCCCTGAATATCTGCCAATAGTTGAAATATCTTAATAGTGGCTTCTTTCTTGACAAATCAAAGAGGAAATTAACTATGGCAGGGCTGTGGTCTGAGAATTTGGGGTCAACAAAGAAAGCCACGAACTTAATTAAACTGATCCTACCATTTGTTATTCACTAAAATGCTATCTATCTTGTTCATGATGCTCCTACACCTGACTGATGGTTCCACCATGTGTAGAATGCACCAGAGTAATGAAGATCATGAACTTCAATGGAATGTAAGTAAGATGCAAAGGTTCTCATGCCCTCATCCCATGTTCCTGAGCCACCTCTTTGTTCTTCAGGATGTTGTATTTCATTAAAATCACCAAGAATGACCTAAGGGGAACTCTGAGTATTGAGAAAGATGTTGACTAAATCCTTCCATAACAACTCCCTAATTGTGGAGCTATTTGCAGCATATACCACAATCAGGAGAAAATAGTACTAAGTTGAAATAAGAAGACAGTGAATGAGCTTAGAGGTCTTCTGAAGGATAGTAATATAAAAAACAAGAGGGTCATAGACAATCCATATCCTACCTGAACCATCCATATCATAGTTGTGAACCACATTTCATTTAGGAAAAATAAAATTAGCAATTCTCTGGAAGTGTTTAAACTTAACTCTAGTTTCAAGCATACCATAAAGACTAAGGTGAAGCTATCTAACACTCCTAATGAACTCAGAATGTTTAAGAGGCATGTTTAAGCCTCTAACATTCCAAATAGCCAAGCTATGATTCATTAAAATAAATGTCTATCGAGTGTGGAACTCACCCTAACCTCATTCTTAGCCTTTAATTTAGCTGCGCCCTGCCTCTTTGCCTATTTCTCTACTTTTGTCTTTTACTCAATATGGGGCTATGTGAAGTAGGAGAAAGTTGTAGGTCAACATCTTTCTTACCCTCCACTATATTAGACATCTCTTCTTGAGCCAAATTACCAGTCATAAGTTGTAACTCCTGAGGAGGTGGAGGATCAGAAGCAATGGAGACTTTAGGTATGAGATTTGGAACCATAGTAGGCTCCAATTCAATAAGAGAATGATCCTCTTAATCCAAAGAATCAAGAAGTATAATAGGTCATGAGTCCTTGAAGCATTTCAAGGAGCAACACAAGATGAATAAAATACATGCTTGTTGGGTAAAGTTCATTGAGACATTTTCATATGTAATTCGGTTCAAACAAGATTTTGTTAATGTTTTACATGCCAAGGTCTGAGCTAACATTGAAAGTAAGAATGCACAATATGTTAAGCAAGCGAATAAGGTGCGTTTAAAGTTTGTTTTACAACCTGAAGTTTGGGTTTGCTAGCATATGCGTGAGGAAACGTTTCCAACACAAAGGAAATCAAAATTCCTACCTAAAAGGGATGGATCATTCCATGTTTTTGCGAAAATCAATGACAATACTTACAACTTGATCTTCCCGGTGAGTACAATGTAAGTGCTAAATTTAATGTAACTAACTTATTTTTGTTGGATGTAGGTGACAATTTGAGGGTAAATCTTTCTCAAGAGGGAGGGAATGATGAGGATCCGGTCGCACAAGCTCAAAGGACGTGGAACATGACGTGGATTATGGCAGCCTACATGGAGCAAGGTGTGCCATCCAACATGGCAGCCAACATGGGGCATGTCGTGGCGTCCAACATGGCAGCCCACACTGAGCATGATGTGGCATCCAACATGACATCCTACATGGAGCATGATATGGCGTCCAACATGACAGCCCACATGGAGATGGCGTGACATCCTAAATGGCATTACACATGGACTATGATGTGGCGTTCAATATGACAGTCCACATAGAGCATTCTTGTTTCCGTTCTTTGACCTCAGGTTAGGCGCCTGAGCAGGAGGCTTCTTGGTCGTTCAATCATGACCAAAGACTTTGCATACCTTGCATCTTTTGGAAATCCCCAGGTACTCCAACTCAACCTTTGATTCCACAATAACATGCATAGATAGATCTATATCTAAAAATTCAGGAAGCTCAGCATCTATGCCAATTTAAATGCAGGCTTTTGAAAATGAAAGATTCAAGGCACTAGCAGTTACAGAGTCTGCACAAATGATTTTGTCGAGGATATTGCATAGTCTATGAATTCCTTTCTAAGTATATAGAATAGTTGGCATATTCCACAGCTTGACCCAGATAGGAATAGAGCTCATCCTATCTTTTGTAAGTTTCATGGAGGGATTCTACTCCTTGACAATAATAATCATTCTCACTAAGTGTCGGGGACCCCCTTCAGAATTATAAGCTTATCTTCTTGAGTTTTGAATTTAATGAAAGAAGAAGCCATTATCATTCTCATAAACATCTTTTAAACCTTTTATCTCCCACAAATGAAAAGCAGACTGCCTGACTTGATTAAAAGTAGGTTTCTTCCCCAGAAAGCGTCCCACTATCGTATTCTCCCAAATCCTCAAGCCCTCTGACACTACTTCCTCAATAATCTTGTATTGACCAATGTCCTCATCTTTTAGAGGCTTTTCACTCTATACATTACAAGGAACATTTGGTTGCCTCACTTGATCGATCCATCGAGGTTTATTTAACTTTGTTAGAGTTACAGTTTTAGAGGATTCGTCAGTTCAGATTTCCAATTATGGAAATATAGGAAATATTCTCCTTAATACCCTCATCAATAGGTTTAAGGCTTTTAACAAGTGAGGGCAAGGATGGAAACTCATCCTCCCCCTCGATATCCCTATCAAAACCTTCAGTTGTACCGTCATTATGACATGTGTTATTTCCAATGCTAAATGATGAAACAACAATATTGTCTTTGTCTATCGTTTACTATATCAGGAAGTTTTTCAGTAGAGTTAGCGTTAAGAGATATATTCATAGGGGGCCTATCACATTTCCTTAGAACATGTAAAACAACGTCCTTCAATGGGACAGTATTCGTACATGTAGAGCACTCACCCAAAAAGTCATGACCTTTGTGTAATGCATGAGACCCATGCAATGCATCACACTGATCTCCCTTCATCCTCGCTTAACAGTAAATTAAAAATCTTTCTCTAAACGCAGGTTACAATCCCGAGGTAGATTTACCATAGAGGTGCACAGATCGAGAAATCCTAGGAGCTTAGAGAGAGAAGCTCTAAGGAAGAGAGAAGCTCTAAGGAAGAGAGAATGGTTAATTTTAGCTTTTTCAATCTAATAATAACGTGGATTTTCAATACATTAAGAACATTAAATCATTCAGAAGTTTTTGATATAATAAACTATTCAAATTTTTATATTTGAATTAAGTGTTCTAAGAAAAAAAACATTTTTCATATTCTCTGAGCAAGATTTTGATAATAAATCTAAACTTTTTTAATCGTAATTCTAGTCCATTGAATTAAATTAGGTATTAATGATGAATCTAGAATTTCTTAAATGATAAGACATGACTTAATAGAATATAAAAATATAGTACAATTTATGATTTTGAAGTAAAAAAAGTAATAATTCAAAGGTGAGGTAAAATCAATAAAAATACAAATGTTGATTGGAATTGTAGAGACTTTACAAGGGAGAGGAACTAGAGAAGTACTAAAGATAAATTTTTATTCTTTTATGTGCATGCATTAATAAATGAAAAATTATAATAATGGTTATAAAACTCATGAGAAAGATAAAAATGTTGTTCACTTTCATGAGGATAAATCTCAATTAACTTCGATAAGAAACATGTGGTACTTACCATATCAATTGAACGATAAATAAGATAATTTAAAATATCAATAAAGACATTATCGTCTAACAATATGTTTTCAATTTGATGCTTTTATATATGTTATAAATAATTGAGATTAGTTCAATAGCATAGATCACTCGACCTATTTTTCCTTTTTTATAATCCAAGTATTTTCAGAATTTTTTATTTCTTTAATATTATTTTTCTCTCTTCCTAATTCTGCCATTTCGAATCTGGGATTGGATGGCTCATTGTCTGTCACCCTTTAATTGCTATTGAATTGCTTTCGCCCCCTTTCATCCATTCTCGTTAGTGCTTGGTTCTTTTTAGAAGCATCATGTTTGACGGATCATAACGCCGAGACAACACAGCATCGAGCGACAGCCTGATCTCCCCTGATTGTCTTAATTCTGCTACGGGATGGGTATTTCAGCACTTGATATTATGTTGATGGGATGACTTTCATCTTATGCAACCATGTCATCCTCAATATAGCGTTGTGCGGGGACAGCGCATCCACTACTACAAACTCCATCAAATGGTTGAACAGTTCCACATTTACTGGGAGTACTATTATTTATTCTGAATGTGTTATTGCTCCGTTAAATCCTCTCAACGGTTGCAATGACCCCTGCAGCTTTCGGCTACCCATTGATATTTTTTCTATTGTCGAACGATGAAAGATGTTAATAGTTTTTCCCTCATTGATAAAAAAGCTTCTCAAGAGGCAATTCCCAACCTGGATGGTGATCACCATAGCATCATTGTGATGTATGTCATGATTTATTAGATCCAAGTCATAAAAAATCAATGGCAAGTTATCGTTGTCTTTTGACGTACTCCCCCGTTCCTAATTTTAACTTCTCGTGGGCTTCTTGCAATACATATGTGTTTCCTTTCTTATTGTCCCTTCATGTTCCGTCAGAGCAATGATCATATCAACAATTCGAAGAGGCACTTACCTTTTTTTTTAGTCTCTTTTCCGCTGCTGGCTTCCCTTCTCCCTTTAGTACGTAGTGTTGAAGATAGCCTCTCTTTCACGAGTCTTCAATGTAATCTTTGTCTGGTAGCCATTCCGGGTATAATGTTCACAGCTTTTATGGTATGAACAATACATATCTTTGTCTTTACTACTTGTCTCTTTTCTCAAGGCACTGACCTTTTCAATCATGGCTTGTTCTTTATTGCTTCAAGAATTTGGTTGACATGTGTTGTGAGCGTAGTGGAAATTTTGTTCCTCAGGTGGACCTTTTCCTTTGTCCTTCCTCGTTTGTCAAAGTTTTCCTGCTTGTACTCACTTCGACCGTCGTTCCTTTCTCAATTTTCCTTTTTCTTCTTTCTTGAGCCAGAACCTTGGTCGTTCCTCTATTGTTTTTCAGACCTCCGTTCTGAACACTTCATCATACTTTTCTTTCTCTTTTGCTCCTCCAGTGTAACGTATGTTTGTGCATGTTAGAATGTTTCCACCATGAACAATGACTTTACTTTTGACAAATCATCAAACAGTAGGGACTTTGGATCCAGTCCCCATCTAAAAGCCAACCTTGTTATTCGATCATCCCAGTTTTCCATCTTGGCCATTTCATTCTTGAAACGGTGCGTATATTCTCGTAACAATTCCCCTTTCTTGATAAATATGGTCAAAAGATATTCTAAGTCTTCCATGACTGAACTATATTTAGAATATCGTTCCAAAAAGACAGACATCATGTTGGTAAAGTTATTAATTGAATAAGACATAAGGGAATGGTATTATTTCAATGCACTGCCATCTAGACTAGTAGGGAACATCCGGCACATGAGTTTATTATCGTGTTGATATAGAGCCATCACTTACTTGAACCACTGAGATGATCCACTGGGTTAGTTTTGCCTTCATAACACCTAAACTTTGGGCTACGAACTTCTTCGAGATTGGGGCTGCAAGTATTTATGGACACAGAAGTGAGCATGTGAGAGACTCTAGATCGGCTTTTTTCATACTCCCTCGTTTTTGCATTTCCATCATTTTTCATTTCAGCATTTTCTAGATTGCCTTTTCGGTCATAGGTTCTAGCTGATGATTTTCCATATCTGCTTATTTCCTATTGTCTCTAGACTGGATCTCAATATCGTCTTACTGCACGTTGTGGCTTGCGTCTTGGTTAGTGCGTCTAGTAGTCTAATCCTCCGACTCAACACGTTGGTTCACATGATTTTCTCATTCCTCAGCATTGGTTCATTGACTCACCTCTCCTCGTGTTTTCGTGTTTCTACAAGTTCCCAATTTAGCGTCACAATCTGGTCTTGCACAGTTTGTGAAGCATTACGGAGGGCTTAATTATTCTTCATCCCAGTTAATATGTCTTGAATCATCCCTTGAAATTCCGTCTGTTAAACGGGTTGGTCGACACGGCCTACCTCATTTTTGTCGTTGAGTATTGTGTGGATCTGGTTTTCGGCATCTTGTTTTATACTCTCGAGTTTTCTAACATGCCTCTCAATGAAAGCACCAAACTATTAAAGAAAATTTATGGTTTTAATATACATAAGCATAACAATAAGAATAGAGAGTGGAACTCAAGGAAAAGTTTGTTTGTATTCAATCTTCTGTGTTTTTTAAGGTGATATTCACTTATATTTATACATGAAAGTCGCTATTTAAATCATTGGATATTCTCCATCCGTTACACTTTATTTGGGGGAGTTGACGAGGTTACGCCGCTAGGAATATTCTGGATTGTTGATATTCCGTGACCGCCTTATCTCGTCTATTCCTCTTCATTCATCGGCTACCATTAATTGGATCTTTCTCGAGCTTATTGATTGGCTGAAAATCTGCCACATGGCCGCCACTCAATACTGGTACCTTACAAAAGTCTCTCTCCTTTTACCACTAATTTGTTGTGTCGTATGCAATAGTTAGGGTTTTGGCCTTTTTTAGGGATTCATTATAATTTTTTTTCATTTGTGTACTGGGATTAATGAAAGGCGGAGAGTTATATTGCCTGCTTTTTACTTTGAATGTTGGTTACCCATTCGGTGCGATTATTATCAATTCTGTGTGGTTTACTCAGCGTGATTTTCATATAATTTCGGTTCAGTTTAGTTTGTATTTGTGAAAAAGAATATTTATGGTTTAGTTTATATTTGTGAAAAATCTTATTTACGGTTCAGTTCGTGAAAATCCTCTAATCGAATAGCTTACATCCTTAATGATCTTACTTCATAAACTTGCCAAAAAAAAGACGAGTAAATTCGTGTGAACAAATTTTTGGGTAGGAATTGAACAACCAAGCTTTTCAAAAAGGACGTGGCATATATGTAAAGCTCATCAAATGAGTTTCTGGTTTTTTTTTAATAAATGAGTTTCTTGTTACGTAAACGGAAAACTCTTTCAATAAGGTTGTCCTGGGATTTCCAAAGGAGTATGTGAAAGTGGGGTCAACAGGGAATCTTCGCCTTCGCCGCAAATTTGTGGAGTAGGAAGAGTACGGAATTTTGTTTTTCGCACCCCTTATTTATACGAATTTATAAAAGACCATTGATTGTTTGCACTGAAGTTCCCCTACTGTTACTCTCTATTTTATGTTCGTCCATTTCTCTAACCACATTTTGGGCTTTGCAAATTTGCATATCTTGTTTCTTGCTTAGAAGAGTGTTATTTTAGTTTTTTTTTAAATTATTATTTTGCAGTTTTTAAGGATTGAGTTTTTATTTCTAGGTCAATCTAATACTTAAGTACAATTCGAGTTAAAAGATACATTGACAAGATAAGTTAGTATAATAGTTAAGTCTACACATTCATATCCTAAAATTATAGGTTCAAATTGCAGTATCCTTAATTTCTGTTCAAATTTGTAACTTTGACAAAAACTTAAAAAATATCATGAAGGCCTCACTTCCCACAACAAGTAGATTCACAACACGAGTGATAACCTGGAGCATATTAAATGTGTTTAGAAAGTATGGAAATGGCGTAAATCAGAGTAATGTGATTGAAAGTGTCTACTGTAAATAGAAGTGGACTAGACTCGTAAACGAGGATTGACAGACCCATCCGCCGCGAAGTTGGACATAACGACACTCCTTGTTGTTGGGACCCAGGACTAAGGGAAGAACTTGTCTTTACATAACGACACTCCTTGTTGTTGGGACCTAAGGCTAAGGGAAGAACTTGTCTTCATTCAAATAAACATCGAGTAATATCCTTCCATAACTGCAATGGCAATGGGTCAAGGCTGAATATCATGCTCGTGGAAATATTTCTCATAACAATCTTATCTCTGCCGAATATATGAGAGAAGCTTGAAATTATGTAAACAACAACCCACCAAAGTTTGTTTACGTGCATAAAGGAAGAGATGTAACACCCAATAGTGCATCAAAGCTTTTCAACTCCCGTCTTGTCTGATTGCTGCCAACTACGGCCTTTCTTGCTGGTGCCAACTCTGGTATTTTATGAATATCACCAACCCTGACCTTCTTGAATAAGGCCAACCTGGGCCTTTGAATGAGGCTTCTACACTTGATCCTTTGCTAAATGCTTTGTCTTGGATATCGTCGGTCTTGGAAATGTGTTGTTCATCTTTGTCATGATTACTATCGGTTTTGGCGGAGCTTATATATTCATCAAATAGTATATATATCATCTTAACCAAGTATACGATTATGGTCAAAATCCTAGAATAACCAATGAGACTAGTTTGAGCGTAGGACCTCTTCCATTGCACTAGTTTTGATGTTGTACAGGGGCTGCTAACCCCATCTTTTAATTTTTTTACTGGTTCTCTAGAGGATAGAGATTGTTTGGTAAAAGTCTAAGTGCAAATTTTCATCATCCATAAATAAGTTGAAGGATAAAGTAAGTAAAGTAAATTGGAGATGGCTCTTATGTTGGCTTCTTTACAGATCATTGGCACCAAGGAGGTATTCTTCTCCACAAATTTGGCATTGATATTGTGTCTAGCTATGGTCTTCCATTACATACTAAATTCTCATATTTCAGTAGAGTTGGATCTTGGAGGTGGCCTAATCAAGCTATTAAGAGGTATTTCAATAATAGGGATATCTCATTTTGCTCTATTAGCCCTTTTCAGCAGAAAGATATGTGGTTGTGGAATGCTACTAATGAGTTTTCTACTAGCAGCACTTATGACAATCTCATCGGCCATTTTCAGCATGTATGGTGGTCTAAGATAGTATGATATTTAGGTAACATTCCCAAGTGTGCTTTCAACCTTTGGTTGACTCTTCATAATAAGCTTAACACTAAAGATATAATCAGGACATGGGTCAGCCTTGGACTTTAACTGCATTTTGTACTTCAGTGGTATTGAGGCAGTGGATCACTTGTTCTTTGATTGTCCTTTTGCTCTATATATTTTATCTCTTCTACTGAGCAAATGTGATCATGTTTTGAGTTTTGATTCCTAGCCTGGCTTTCTTTAGTGGCTCCTTATGCTTAAAAGTGATATAAGTTATCAGACTTATAGGTCTAAACTTGTATTTTCTACTTTTATCTATTGCCTTTGGTTAGAAAGGAATAGTAGAATTTTTGTTGGTAAAATTTTAGATTCCCACTTGCTTTCTAGGAAGATCTCTCACATTGTTAAAGATAGACTTCTGTTTTTAAATAAAGACAGAAGGCTTAATTTTGAAGAGTATCTTCTAGATAGATGGATTTAATTTTTCTTTGTTGTTCCTCGTTTTGAGTGCCTTTTGTTTAAAGTCTTGGGATATGCCTCTTGTACTTGTGTAGTATTTTTTTGTTAATATATTTTTGCCTTTGACAAAAAAAGCAAATGATTTTTTGCATGATATAAAGGACCGAGGTCGAGATGCTCTATTGGCAATTGTCCACTTTGAACTCTTTCCTTAACAAATAGGAATTAGATGTCTATATACTTTGAATTTGCTGAGCTCATGTTGTTACTGGAATACAAAACTGCTGACTTATTGTCATAAAATAATTTGAGTGGTCTCTCAATACCGTCCATTATGCGTCGTCCTGTGACAAAGTTTCACAGCCATATTTCATGATTGGACGCCTTATAACGTGCTATGAACTTTGTTGCCATGGTAAAAGAGGTTATAAGTGATTGTTTAGCACTTTTCCAAGAGATAGCATCTCCAGCTAGCAGATAGATATAGCCCGACATAGATTTCATACTATCTTAGGATCCAGCAAAATCAGAGTCAATATACCCAATGATCTCAATCCGATCCAACCTCTGATACGTGAGCATGTAGTCTTTTATTCTATGTAAGTACCGCAAGACTTGTTTAGCTATTTTCCAATGTTCTATGACTGGATTGCTTAAATATTTACCAAACATCCCAATCACATATGCGATATCTAGACGTGTACAAACCTGAGCATACATCAGACTCCATACTACTGAGGCATAGGAAATCTTCTGTATTTTCTTTTCCTCAAAATCATTCTTAGGTCACTGATTGAGACTAAACTTGTCTCCCTTAGCTATAGTGGTATCACTTAGTTTGCAGTCTTGCATGCCCTTTTGAGAACATTTTCAATATGATTTTTTTGTGAAAATCCTAGAGTACCCCGAGAGCGATCTTGGTGTATTTGAATGTCTAATACAAAATAGGTTGCGCGAAGATCTTTCATCTTAAAATTCTTAACTATAAATCTCTTGGTGTTGCGTAATAAGCATATATCATTACTGGCAAGCAACATTTCATCAACATATAAAACCAAAAAAATACACTTGCTCCCACAAAACGTGTGGAATATACAGTTATCGACCAAATTCATCTCAAAACTGAATGAGATGATCAGTCGATGAAATTTGAAATACCATAGTCGAGATGCTTGCTTGAGTTCATAGATGAATTTCTTAAACTTGCAAATCATATTCTTTGAGTCTCCCGATACTAAGTTTTCTAGTTGTACCATATAAATCTTATCATCAATGTTACTATTGAGAAACACCATCTTCACATCTATCTGATGTAACTCAAGATTGAAATGACCCACCAATGCCATAATAATTCTAAAAGAGTCTTTCAAAAAAATCAGAGAGAAAGTCTTTTTATAATCGATGCCTCATTTTTGTGTAAATCCATTTGCGACAAGACGATCCTTATACCTTTCGACATTACCTTTTGAATCCTTATTGGTCTTAAATATCCGTTTGCAACCAATGGGTTTCCCACCTTCTGGTAATAGAACAAGATCACAGACGTCATTGTCCTTCATGGACTTAATCTCTTCATTCATGGCATCATCCACTTTTGAGAGTTAGAACTTTTTATGGCTTGGCGGGAGTTGATGAGTCATCTTCCACCACTCCAATGTCTACCTTATTTATATCTTGGAGAAATATAATGTAATCATCTAGCACTGCACTTCTCCTCTCTAGTAGATCTCCTTAATGACATATGTTCTTGAGGTGCTATAATTTGTTCTTCTGGAACAATTCGCTGAATGAGATGTTCTCCGATATTGTCTAGATTTGTTGTGTCATGAGCAAGGCCAGGACACAATCATGATCAATGCTAATAACACATGTGGGAATATCAACATATTTCTCTTTAAAGATAAAATCTCTAACTGTATCTCCCACCATAAACTCGACACCCTCAAAGAACCGGGCATTTCTCGTCTCGAAAACAACTTAGTCATGGGATCATAAAATTTTTACCTCCTGGATCTTTTAGAGCATCCAATAAAACAGCAGGTCACCGTTCTTGAGTCCAGTTTCTTTTCATCAGGCCTGTAAGGTCTTGCCTCAGCTGGACATTCCAAAATATACAAATGTTTTAGACTAGGTTTTTGCCGGTCTAAAGCTCATATGGGGTTTTGTAAGTCGCTTTAGTTAAAACTCTGTTAAGGATACACTTTGTGTTAAGGTAGAATAACTATCATACTCATCACCATATCCTTAAGCGTTCTGTTTCATCTTTCAGCAACATCATTCATAGTGGGAGAATCTGGTATAATATGTTATGGGACGATGTATCATTCCTCTAGGAACTTAGCAAAAGGTCATGGATGTTGTTCACCTGAACCGTCACATCTGCCATTGTACTCACCACCACGCTGAAATCTAACGATTTTGATCCTTTTATTGAGTTGGTCCTCAACTTCACACTTAAAATTCTTGAACACGTCTAGCAGCAGTGATTTTTCATGAATGATATATATGTAGTCATATCTAAAAAATTATCTATGAACGTTATAAAGTAGTGTTGACCATTCCAAGCAGCCGAAGGGAATGTCCCACAAATATATGTATGTATATAAGTTTTAAGACGTTCTTAGTCATGTTTGCTACAAATCTTCTTTTATTGGTTTATATACCCTTTATACAATTAACACCAACATCAAAATCCGTGAAATTTAAGAGATTAAGAATTCCGTCTAACGCAAGCCTCTTTTTTGTTATTGATGACTGAAAAATCAATTTTAAAAAAATATATTTTTAATAACATGGCTGTAAAAAAAATAAAATATTTTTTTAAATAGAATTCGGTATCTTTAGTTGTTGTGGGTTTCTGCCCACAACCCTTACCATAATGGATGTGGGCAATTACACTTGCCACTACCAGGGCTTACTGCCATGAAATTTTAGTAAACAAGAGCACGAAGAATTATGCATCTATTAGATGACTATTGACCGCATAATTTATGATATGCCTTGATGGTTTTAGCCCATGGCTAAGCCTTTATGTTTTCTTTCTTTATCTTATTGGAAATGTAGATGATTAAGGGTTTCTATTGATTACTTCTTATCTACTGATAAAAAAGTAATATACATTTTATATGGAAGTTGTTCCCTTCCCTCATTCATTTCAAATGTTCGGTTATTATGATATTGATACACCCTCAGCAGAAATTTAACAGCACAATATTTTGTTTGGATTGGTATTGGGAGTAGAATATTAAATAAGAAGTAATCAATATTGAAATAGTTGCAATTACGTCTTAATTTCTTTTCAAATTATAATTGTTTTCATAGGTGTTTGTTTGTTTGTCTATGTATGCCTCTTGCTTTGCTTTTGACATTTATCTAATTTAATTCTTTAAATTGAGTTTATGGTTGTGGAGAAGGTGGTGTTGAGGATTAAATTAAATAATATTAATGAAAATTGTCATGGGAAAACAGGTTTTTGCCTTTCCATGACAGTTTTTTTAAATGATCATTTACTGACAGGCAATCCTCATCATTAAAGATGTTTTTGCGGCACCTATAATGACGGGTAATCCTCGTCATTAAAGGTATTTTTGTGGCACGTATAATGACGGGCATTCCCCGTCATTAAAGGTGTTTTTGCGGCACATTTAATGACGGGGATTCCCCGTCATCAAAAGTGTTTTAACTGCACATTTTGATGAAGGTTTTTACTAAGATAAGTTTAGATGATAGCCCGATAGATGACAGTCACATCTCCGTCATTAAAAGATTTTGATGATGAGTTTTTACCGTCATCTAAACCCGATTTTGTAGTAGTAGATAATCTAATAACCAAAAATGCTAAAATTATGAAAAATCAAAATTTATAATTAATTATAAATTGGTTATGGAAACAAGAAATTTCCATAACTGATTTTTATCTAGAATTTTAGTAATATTTCATTGATTTCACGAATTATAATATTTAGATTTTAGTTTTTTTTATTTAATTTTTCTAAATCAATGAGTTATGTTTTTTTTATTAAATTGACATAAAAATATGGATATTGAAGCTGATTTACTCTTATATTGATAGATAAGCATTTTTTTAAACTCTAATTTCACTATGAACTAATGTTTTACATTTATTGTTTATAATTTTTTCCTAAATAAATTTAAACTTATTTCAAAATTATCATTTACTAGTTGTTGATAATGTGGTAAATTTAAATTTTAAATTTTAAAAATATATAGTTTCCTTAATTATAAATATATATACTGGTATATCAATAACTTTTATTCGATTGATCAATATTTACAATGTAGTTGCTTTATATAGGTTAAGGGCATTATGGTTTAAATTTATTGACCGTTTTAGAAACTTGATATTTACTTATAATTTTTTAAACTCGGTTATTTTTTAACATATTACTAGTAAACTTGTCTATATTAAAAATTTTCTTTTTTTTATGTCACCGGTCCAAATCATACATTTTCAGTTTGACCTAACATGCATGAGACATCATAAATTCCTTAGTCTAGAGAGGACAGTTTTAGTTAAATCATTGTTCTTGATCAGGCAACTTAATAATTAAAAAAATATAGAAAACCAATTTAATCAGCACTTCAAGGGAAAGAACCGAGTTCAAATCTAAACCTAACTGTTAAATCTTTCTATATTTAGACAGAAATTCTGCATTATTTCATGAAAAAAATTAATTCGAATTAAGATTAAATATTAATAATTTTAAATTAAATGATTAATGACATTTTAATGTTTTTTAAAAGTTGTCCAACTATTTTGAGAATTCTTAAATTACAGTTCACATACCTGATAATTAAAATTTTAAATTATTTAAATATCGTCCTGATAAGACATTTCATCTAATTTTTATTTTTAATTAGTTTTGAGATCATCGACTATTAGTCTGTATTAAATTTTCTCCTTAATAAAAAATTATATAAATAAAATTCAATTAAGATATAATACCTTAACAATCATGGAATAATGTAGATAAGACGCATGAATAAACGTAACAAAATAAATCAGATGTAATTTTATTAGTTAAAAATATAATAAAAAGAATATATTTTGAATCAATTATATACATTTGAACGGAATCTAATATGTTTCTTTTAGGAATTTTACGTACAAACAAAATGCTCTATATAATTCTTTTTTGGGTGTTTTAGGTAAATATATGATTTGAAGACTTTGTTTTGTTAATAGTAAATAATAATAATAATTAAAAAACATAACGTTTTAAAAAATTAACAAAATTATAAATTACATTCAATATGATACTCCATCAACTATATTTATTTAATTATTTTTTATCCTAACTAATATCTAAACTAAATTATTTTTGAATTTTGAATTGTAGGAAAGATTTATCCATTTTAAGTTACTTAAAAATTAAAGGATTGGATTATTATCTTTAGTTATAAATAAGAACATTTACTTATTTTAACATATACCTATTTAATTATAAAAAATATTTTTTACTAATATTTCTACAGAAATAATAAAATTGCGTATTTCTGAATATTTTTATTATGCTCATAATACAATCAATATGTATTAACCTATACTACTAAATATTATTGTTAATAATTATTTTATCATTTTTAATGTAATTTATGTAAATAACTATTATCATAGCAATGATGAGCTTTATGATTAATTTATTAAAATAATTATTATATATTCGTAAGTAGTAATAACAATCTTTATGTAAATAATTATTCATATTTTGTCATATGATATGTCATGTATATAATAACTTTTGTGAATTTTGTGTCATAAATGAAAATGTTAAATTCATTTTTTTATATTACTAATGTTAATCAGATTTTTTTTATATATGTCATGTATATATTTTTTTATCTTACCAATTTTTGATAATATTAATCTCACAATTTCATTTTGTTTAGATAAGAAAACCTAAAGTTTTTTTTTAAATTTATTAAAGAAGAGCTAGTTAGATTTTTAAAATTCTAAAGATTACTTATAAATGATACATGATTATTTTTAACCATTTATTTAATGTACAATAAATATATTAATATTGTCTTACATAAGGGTAGAGTATGAATATATAGTTATGGTCAAACTAACTTGTACTATAAGAAATTCTTCTTTTAATGACTAAACTTTTAGCCACGAAAGTTAATTTCGTGACTAAAGCGTCCTTTGACGATCGATATTTTTGTTAGTCGTCAAAAATCTTGATATTTTACTCAGGAAAGGAAAAGAGGGGCGCGTTAAAATTTTTTAAGACTTTTGTCGACGAATATTCAAAATACGTCGATAGAAGTCATAGTTTTATTGACCAAATAATAAATGTGGGGGATATCTTTTTGTATCCGAACGTGTTAGATGATTTTTTAAATATTTTTTTATTGATGTTTATTGTCTTGATAATAGTGTTAGTTATAATTTTTATTCTTTTTTGTACTTATATGTGTATATGTATATAGTATGTATAATTAATTACTATCTTCCATAGTAACTTATAATTAGGCAGCATCTAATTATCATTATGAGCATATTTAATAACAAACAAATGATGAGAGTCGATGTCTTATCTTGTGTCATATATTATCAAAGCCCATTTCCGAATCCTATATAAAGTAATGATGATGAAAACAACAGATCACCAGTGCTATATATACTGAATAAATTTATTAATTTAAATATTAAATTTAAAAACGACATTTTTTAATGACTTGAGAATATCTTTTAACACTTTTATTGATTCATGATTCTACTGTATGAATATTACCCATTCGTTATTTATATTTATCTATCTATACTATTTTAAAAAAGTTTAAGCGGAAGAGATTTTTTAACATAAAATATGTTTTTCTCATATTTTTCATTTAATTCATTTATCTATTTAATTTTTTAAATAGTTCTTAAATTTTTTAAAATAATATATAATTAGAGAATGAAAGTCAGTAACATACAATTTGAGATTTTTTTATTAATGAATATTTAGTTTTCAGTCAAGAATAATTTATTCGTTATTAATTTATAGAATTATTATTATATCATAATATTTATGTCATTAGCAACATGAAAATTGTATGAATTTAGATAAATATATCAATATATTTTTTACAAGAAAAAATATCTCTTAATGAAATAATCATTTTTTAAGAATGTGACAAATTAGTTAATTAAAATTATTTTTATATTATTCAAGAGAAATGCTATATATAATGCAACTTCAATTATCAAATTTTCAATTAAGCAAATCTTACTTTACATGCAAAAATTCGAGCCTTAAAATTTGTAATGTATAAATAGTTAAAATGTATGTTCTTAAATTTCTTATTTGTCAACCCATAATTAAGGTGCTATATATTGTTTGAATATATTATAACTAAATCTTACTGGTTAATACAAACTCATACGCATACATTGAATCTTTTTTTACGAACATTTAAATAATTAAATGCTATGATATATATACAAGACTAAAATGTTGCAGAAGAGGAAGAGTGATAGCTTAATTTAATCTCGTTCTACTTTTATGAGCTGATCAATTTGCTGGGTAAATAAGTCCCGAACATGGCAAATAAATTTATCGACCATGAATTTGCATTAAAAATTAAAATTAAATGGAGAGGAATAAATGATTAATTGAATAAGCACTGAAAAATCAACTTCAACGATGAATCGCATTTCATATTAAATGTTTTGCATAATCTCAATTCATATTCTAATTATATATATGGTGCTTGACTTGCTTTATGAATTTGGCAAAAAACAATATGAGAGTACCGGTTTGTATGCTTACAAACGATTTTTATGCATTATGGTAGTGTTGCAGCTTACACAGTAGTACGCACTATTCAAAGTGGAGTGATAAGATAGATTTAACTTATAATATTACAGGTTACTGTAAATCAAATAAAGATATTACCTAAAAAAAATAAAATGTTGTTGAAATATTATAGACTGAGACGTGGTAAGTTTTTGTCCTTAAAGTTAATTTCGCGCCTCCATAAGAAGTATTCCGGTGCATCAAGGTTCTCTACGCGTCCGACTTCTAGGATTCAACAGCTTAAACTATATTCTTCTACACGTGCACTCGTAAAAGAAGAACCACTGGAACCATACACCATATCCAGCATAAAAGGATTTCTAGAGAATTTTTAGAAAGCAAGATGTTATAGTAAAACATTTCTTTTTCTTATTCCATTGTAGATAAAATAGATCACATATATATAGGTTTTAGGAAATCTAACTCTACTTGAAATATTAAATTATTAAAATTGAAAATTAAATTCTTCAAAATAAATTTTGTAACTCTCAAAATAAATTTTGTAATTACAAATTTGAACACACCTATATAAATTTCCAACAATCCCCTACATGTGTTACAAATTAAGAAAAACATTATGCTGGATATTTTTGAAAAATGAATGTATAAGTGTAGATGTCGAAAAGACTTGAATATACACATTGTGTGTGCAAGATGCGATCTACAGGAATTTAGTGAACTAAAGTCTTCAACAAAAAACTTTTATATAGAACTGACCATCTTGGTACACACATTCAGTTTCATATTTTCTAGTTTCAGATCAGGGTGACACAAATAGGTCATGCGCCATTACCTGTATCTCATGAGTACTCTAGAGAGTAAGCCTTAACCTCTCATAGAAAGCAGTCTCACTTTCACACTCCGTAGGTCAGTTCCATTAAGTGTATACTGTAAACAGACCACTCAATAAGAGATATGAATTGATTAAAAGTCTAAGCTCAACCTCACAATCATATTGTCCCGCTAATTACTATTCTCATAGAGATATCATAAGAAAGAGCAAATTTTTAATAGTATTCACAAATGAATTAATGAATTAATGAGTGAGTTGTTCTTACACATTAAACCTACTTCATGGGATTTTCAATCGCATAGATTAAGTTGCCATCACTATTAATTCAAATAATAGACTTTAGCTCTCTCTCCCCTCGATATATAATTTATTAGTTTTTTCAGCTAACCCCCTTGTCAGAACATCAACAATATTTTCTGGCATCACATAATTTATGAGTTAACTCAACATTTCACTATAGTTGCCTCGTATTTTACAAAATCTAGGGAAACATGCATTTTCTCTAGCCATGACTTTATTTTAGCTCAAGCATTTACAGCTAAAATTCACAATTAAGTCGGAGGAATAGATCTCTCCCTCAAAGATTTTTACTTGAAGCTTTTAGTTTCTCACTAACTTTTGCTAAAGGCAAATTTACATAAATAATTTGTTATCAGAGTTTGATCATCAACTGAACATTAACTCTCATGTTCATCGATCTCTAAAAAAATCATAACTCTGGATAACACAATATATCATCATCAAAATTTGATAACTAAATGAACAATAAACTTTTGTTCATTTCTCAAATACGTCAAAACTCTAGATACACAAAATAATCATCGTGACAGTCTATGTTTGTCATGGAAACCCCCACATTTTCGATGATAAAAAAAATTATAGTACTACACAACTCTTTCATCGGCTTATAATACTTTCGTTTATCATCTCAAATTTTAAAATTGGATGATCTCAATTTGATTTTGAAAATCAAATCTTACCAAATGATGATAACATCATTAATTGTACCTCTAGTTAAAGTACAATAAGAAAGCTAGCTCTTATGTTCCAACACAGTGAAGTTATTGCCAACATATAATAGCACCATTGTACCTTATGTACAATAGGAATGCTTATCCTCCATGCTGCAAACAGTGAGAATAATACTCTACATTAAGATGGCCATTAAAATGCTTATTCAACTTTTGTGCTCCGACACGGGGGGGATTTTTTCCGTATAAAATATTTACTCAAAATTGAGATACACCATAAAAAATAGTAGTTAGCACAAAAGTTTATCTCATACTCAATGCCACTAACATAAATAATATTGTAGCATAAAAAACTCCTATAAGCAGTACCACATTTTATAATATGCATGTACTAATTTTCTAAAAACATAAAACTATGATCGGACGAACATTGGAAAAAAAATGCATCGAGAACAGAGATAATCTTACCAACGTCTTCTCGCAAAATGAGCATATGATCAGTTCTTCATAAATTATGTTGCAAACACAATTATATATCTATGTTACTTCATCATGATTCAAATTTCACAATAACCAAATCAACTTTAAGATCGTTAGAAAAATAATATAGGTTATTGTGAATCAAAGAAATATTATCTGAAAAGACAAAATGTTGAAATATTCTAGATTGAGGCGTGGTAAGCCACTGTCTTTAAAGTATATTATGCGCCCTCATCGGATGCATCCCTGTGCATCAAGGTTCTACGCGTCCGACCTCCAGGATACAACAGCCTAAATTATATTATTCTACACGTGCACTCGTAATAGAAGAATAACCGAAATCATACCTCACATCCAGCATAAGGGATTTCTAGAGAGTTTTTAGAAAGCAAGATGATGTAGTAAATCATTTATTTTTTTTATTCCTTTGTAGATAAAATAAATCATATATATATAGGCTTGAGGAAATGCAACTCTCATTGAAATATTAAATTCTTAAAATTAAAAATTAAATTCTTCAAAATAAATTTTGTAACTCTCAAAATAAATTTTGTAATTAAAAATTTGTAACACACCTGAATAAATTTCCAACAAGATTAATGTTGTTTCTCATACTTTAAATATTTAGTTCAGTGAGAGAAATGATTGAAGTCTGAAAAAATTATCAATATAAATAATTATATTTCTTAATTGAATATGGAACTTAAAAGATCAAATTTACTCATTATGCATGAGATGGTACAACACATGAAATCTGAAATCGGGAGCATAACAAATTTGATATAATAAGCAATTTCGCTTTATTGCTTAAATCTTTTAACTTATATGGTGAATAAATCTCTCAAATTTTTTATCTTAAATTTGAAATATAGCTTATTTTTTATCTTAAATTTGAAATATAGCTTATTTTTTACTTCACATAAAATCTCAAATAATCGCATATTATGTCAAAATATAACATTTATCAAATAAATATAATTTAAAATACATATAAGTGGGCGTTTGGTTGGAGGATTGTGCTTGGTAAAGTATGTGATAAACTTATTTTTCAATATTTTTTCACGTTTGTTTCAAGTATTCTTATTTAACATAGTAAAGTTATTTAATCTGGTTAAATGACAATCCTACATTATTTTTCTAACCACTATCCCGCTAAAATTTACTTTACTAAATAAATTTCTCAATTCACTAAATCATCTTAGCAACACATGTATACATTTTTTAAAATGTCTTTTATTTTCTCAACTCTTATAAAAATATCATTATCTACTTATTCCAACCTTAAAAAAAATAAATTTACCAAATATATTCACATCTTAATCTCAATTCTCCTCCCTCACTAAATACACCTCTCATTTAATTTTACAATTTTCCTCGTATATGCAGTCTCTTTAAATTTTGTTTAATTTTACTAGTATTTATTGTTTTCTCATGATTTTTTTATTTTTTCAAAGAAACACTCAAACAACTCGGAAACAATTTTTAAATAAAAAAAATTAATGACACTTTAGACTCTAGACATACATTTTAGTTGCCACAAAAAAACAAAGAGTATGTCACACTAGGCACAATCCGAAACCTTTCATTTCAAATAAAAACTCCATAGTCTTTTGCAGTTGGTCTCCATCACCTATAATGAAATCTAACATTATAATTTCTCAAACAAACAATGCCAGCATGCATTTTGATGAAGAGCGTGTGCATCCGTGACACTAGCTTGTATTCAACAAAAATTTAGAAACAACACGTAGTACAAGAAGGATAAAAACTTTAGAAGCAGTAACCATTCTATTTCATAAGAACTGAAGGCATGGTCTTTCCCCCCCACTAAATTTACATACACCTAATAGTGATATACATACATAAATATACACTTCCGATTACATACACCTAATAGTGATATACATAAACAAATATACACTTTCGATTTACATACACCTAATAGTAAATATTCTATTTCGTAGCAGTACAACCACTTGACCAAAAGTATAAGGCATTAGGCTTGACAAAATATTACAAAACACAAAATAGGATGTCAACAAACTGAAGCACTTGAACACAATTCTCGTCAATGACTTGTGGCATCTTTTATGATGCGTAAGATATATGGCCTCCTATATTGACATGGAAGGGAGAAGAAGAATTGTGTCTGACTAAGGTTATTTGCTAAAAGAATGCTAACTTCAAGTCATTGGTCATCAGTCAACCCATTAACAAGCTGCAATTCTCTAAAAGTTTGATTCATCCTCTCATCTGCTTCACTTTCATGTTGGAAACATGATGCAAGTTTAGCAATGTTATCACTAGCAGATTTATAGGCTGCCCCATAATTTTTCAAAGTCTGTGTCAATGCATCTATATTCTTAATTTCCCTACCCCTGATTCTCTTCTTACTACCCCTTTTAGAGAATAAAGAACTAGATGGGTTTGTTATCAGGATACCTACAATTGAACCAGTGCCTATAAAATTATCCTCCACCTCCACTGCGGGTCAGGTATAAAGAACTCATTGTCATTCTACGGATTTGTAGGTTCACGTGTCATATTTTCTACTACATCAGCTGCGCCTTCAGCACCAGCACCGGTCCCTCTATCTTTTCCAAAAGCGTATGAAAACTGCATACAATAAGGGAATGGTTTGTTTCTTACCCTTTGCATTAAGATGGCTCTTGAAATTTGAGAAAATGAAAGCTGCTTCAGATTAAATATTTTAAACTACCAAAAAGAAAATTAAAGAACATAACTGACCTTCACCTAAGTGTCATATATATATCATTATCAGCTTCGATGCACTTCTCACGATCATTCCACCGAAACCTGCTACAGGTTGGTCCCAACATTTCAGCAATTGCCTCATATTGTCTTTTCCGTAATTTCATACATGAAGTAATATGGGTAGTTGTAATCCCACAGCTTGGAAGCTTTTCTTCCATCCACTTTTTCACTTGCTTGCCAGCCCCGTTCTTGAATGTTCCATTATCAGATTTTCAACCTCTAACATTAACTAATTCAATCAAACATTCTACCAATTTTTCATCCTCCACCTTACTTCATTGGTGATTTTTTTTCTATCTTGGGGATGAAGCTTCTTCATCCCAGTGCCTATAAAATTATCCTCCACCTCCACTAGAGGGTCAGGTATAAAGAACTCATTGTCATTCCAAGGATTTGTATGTTTACATGCCATATTTTCTACTGCATCAGCTGGGCCTTCAGCACCAGCACCAGTCACTCTATCTTTTCCAAAAGCGTATGACAACTGCACATAATAAGGGAATGGTTTGTTTCTTAACCTCTTTGCATTAAGATGCCTATTGAAATTTGGAAAAATGGAGGTTGCTTCAGATTAAATATTTTAAACTACCAAAAAGAAAATTAAAGAACATAACTGACATTCACCCAAATGTCATATATATCCTTTTCAGCTTTGATGCACTTCTCACGATCATTCCACATGAACTTGCTGTAGTTTGGTCCCAACATTTCAGCAATTGCCTCATATTGTCTTTTCCACAATTTCATACATGAAGTAATATTGGTAGCTGTAATCTCATAGCTTGGAAGCTTTTATTCCATCCACTTTTTCACTTGCTTGCCAGTCCCGTTCTTGAATGTTTCGTTATCATATTTTCAACCTCCAACATTAACTAATTCAATCAAACATTCTACCAATTTTTCATCCTCCACCTTACTCCATTGGTAATTTTTTTTCTATCTTGGTGATGAAGCTTCTTCATCCCAGTGCCTATAAAATTATCCTCCACCTCCACTGAGGGTCAGGTATAAAGAACTCACTGTCATTCCAAGGATTTGTAGGTTCACGTGCCATATTTTCTACTACATCAGTTGGACCTTCAGCACCAGCACCGGTCGCTTTGTCTTTTCCAAAAGTGTATACAACTGCGCATAATAAGGGAATAGTTTGTTTCTTAACCTCTTTGCATTAAGATGCCTCTTGAAATTTGAAAAAATGGAGGTTGCTTCAGATTAAATATTTTAAACTACCAAAAAGAAAATTAAAGAACATAACTGACCTTCACCCAAATTTTATATATATCCTTATCAGCTTAATGCACTTCTCACGATCATTCCACCTGAACCTACTGCAGTTTGGTCCCAATATTTCAGCAATTGCCTAATATTGTCTTTTCCATAATTTCATACCTGAAGTAATATTGGTAGCTGTAATCCCACAGCTTGGTAGCTTTTCTTCCATTCACTTTTTCACTTACTTGCCAGTCTCGTTCTTGAATGTTGCATTATCAGATTTTCAACCTCCAACATTAACTAGTTCAATCAAACATTCTACCAATTTTTCATCCTCCACCTTACTCCATTGGTGCTTTTTTTTCTATCTTGGTGATGAAGCTTTTTCATCCATAATTAACCTTGATAGTCGTGCAATACAATAGATAATTAACAAGAACTAGAATATTAATTAACAGCCAAAATTAAACAACAAGTAAATAAATTCTTCATTTTATTAATTCACAACTTAAATACTTATGAATACTCAAACATGTTACAAGATAGAGTAACAAACTAAACTTACAAAATCTTTCACAAACTAACTTACTAATAATTAAACACTTTGCTGATCTCATCGAGCTACTAGATTAGTATACTTAAGCTTCATAAAACAACATGGTATAATCTATATATTCCTCCTTTGACTCCACTGTCCAAACATCTCAATAGCCATGTTGTCTCTCATTATCGCCCAAACATCAGAACTTTCAACATATGGTATTGGATTGGCATCCATATCAAAACCATCGTTCACACAATTTTCTAACACGTGTAGATTGTCAACTAGAATCTCCTTCAATATAAGATTATGGAGAAATACAACATGCTATAATAATCCTACATTGGACCTTCACTGGATAGTATGATTTGCCTCTTGATGGTATCTCTACCCTTCAATTATCCAAATGCCCTCTCAATTACATTCATCGCTGTAGAATGCATCATATTAAAGAATTCTCGTGGAGTTAATGACTGATAGCCTTCTCTCCAATCATTTAGATGGTATCTCTACCCTTTATATGGTGCTAAAACCCCCTCAATATTTCTATAACCAGCATCACATAAATAATAATATTATAAATAAAGTAGATTATTAACCAGATACATGTTTGTACCTTACCATTACATTCTGAGGGAAGACAGATTACCTTGTGGAGCACGGGGTCATTTATAGCAGGTCGTGGAGCACCGAGGTCATTTATGTCAATGGATTAAATAGTAAAATCAGCATAGAATTATAATGGGCCCCGATGCACTGTGCTGACATATATTAAATAATTTAACAACACAACAGTATATGATAGGGTAGAATTTATTTAGAATATTAAATTGGAAAAATCAATGCAGTTTCTTTCTTTTTCTTATTCTTTCTTTTTTTCTGTTCCACAGAGGTGTATTGTACATTGGAATTGATGTCTGATATTCATTTTTTTTGTTTTTTTTGACATTTTCTGTATAAAAAATATTCTCTTTCAAGTTTTATTTAATTTCTCGCAAACTGATGAAGGAAAATAGAAAAGAAAAGGAGAGAATCTAGTGAGAGAGAGAGACCAGACAGTGGAGAGCGTACCCATTTTCTTACACCTCCAAAAAAATCCAAAAAAATAAATCATAAATGGGAAATAGATGGAGACGAAGGATGAGAGAGACTACTGGGTCTTGACAACTCTCATGTCTCTTCTCATGTAAGTTTCGTTTGTTTCTGTTGATTTTCTTATCTTGGATCTCTCTCTCTCTCTCTCTCTCTCTCTCTCTCTCTCTCTCTCTCTCTCTCTCAATATTCCTAGAGAGAGATGTTCTGCAGATCCAAAAAGTATCCATTTCTATCTGCTTTTCATTGCTTCTGGCCCTTCCAAGGACATCCACTTAGATATTTGAGCTATTTTTCATTTGCCATTTGTGGTTTACTTATTCATGGGTTGCTTCTGATTATTGTTTTGCTTTTACCTGTTGCGCTGAACAGCACGGCGTGAGCTGAATCGGTACTGAGTATTTGTCCAAATTTGAGGAAAAACGGAAGGTGGCTAACTTTCCAGATGAGGTTTGTTTTTCTTGTTTTTTTTTTTTTGAAGTTTTTGTTGGAAGATTTTCCTTATCCGATGGTTGGTTTTTTATCTAATGTTGAGTGTTGGATGATTCTATTTGTTGCGTTTATGCATGCCTTTTGATGACATGTAGTTTCTTATCTGATAAGATTGATGGAGGTCTTTATTGTTTGTTTTTTGTTCTCTCTTTTTCAATTTTTGCTTCACACATTTTCCTAATCTTCTACCGTATTAAGATGATGATTTGTATTGATTGGTAAATTTTGTCAAAATTCTAGCCAATATATAGCTGATCTTTTTTTCTCTGCTCTTCTGGATCATTAGAGGTCATCAACAATGGGGAAAGACTTCAATTGAGTTTCGCTCTATCCAATTCCGAGGATTAATGATGTTTGGTTGAAAGAACAATCTGATTTATCCCACTTCGTAATTGTAGTCACTTTTCCCGGTATCTGATTCCGACAGCACCGGAATATTTTTTTACTTATATCCCCACTATGAGTAATCTGATATCATTACATGATTTCGACATATGTTTTGGCTCTTTGGAAGTTTTCACTTAGAATTTTACTCTATCCTCCTAGCATAAATGCAGTGTATAAATGTATAGGTCAGCATATTTACATTGATCCTTGCTTTCTGAATTGCTTAAATTGGTCGCCCAAGAACCCATGTTAAGGAAAGGTAAAACCAAGGAAGAGTTTTGAGCTGAATTCAAATCATTTCTTAGTTAAACAATCAAAGTAACATGGCGATTTCATTCCGGATTTAGCTGCTTCTTGGTTGAGAAAATGATAAAAGAGTAAACAAATCAATTAACCATTCTATTTCTGGTTTCGTGTCAATCGAACTGCAGTTGTTAGGAATGGGAGCGAATATGCAGAGTGATAGCTACTTGACTGGAAGCTACTTCACAATGGACCTTGATGGGAATGTTAACACCTGTAGTTGGTCCCAAATTAGTGGATACGGCTACCATGGTCTCTCATCCCTGTTTTTGGCCAATCACCACCTAGGGAACACCAAAGAAGTACTAAAGAAGATAATGGTAGAGCATGAAGCCATTTTTAAGGATCAGGTATGCAATATTTAATCATCTATAGTGTGTTTGACTATCCATTTTCTTATGATTCAATGACCAAATCTCGTCTTTTCTTTTTCGGAGATAATTTTGATGACAATGCAAACTCTTTCTTATAATACACATCATGTTTCATTACCATCACACACATATTTTCCTTTTCGTCTTTTTTTTTTTCTTTTGTCGTTGATTATTATGGTAATGGAAAGAAGATCCAATTTTTTAGTCATGACCGTAACGTGTATAAAGATGCTCCTTGGTGGTACTGAAGAGAATATGAGTTATTTATTTGAAGAAAATGGTGATTCTATCTTTTGGATTCTGATAAGGTCTATGTTAACATAACCTGCTTGATTATGCCCTGTTAAGGCTTCTTTGTATTTGGTTCTTTGAGTAGTAAACGTTGTAGACTCTCACCTTAGGGTAAGTTTGAGAGTGCTTTGTATGAAAATGCTATTTTTTCACCAGAACATACAAAAGTGTGATTTTCAAATCACACTCATTTAATAAATGATGTTTAAAAACTTTTTGTTATGTTGAAACACTCCACAAGAAATATCAAGTGTTGCTAAAATACTTCCAAATACAAATAAATACGCTTCGAAATATATTCGAGTGCTTCATACAAAGATGGATATGGAGTAATTATTAACAAAGATGGTGTTATTTCAATGTATAAAAACACTTTTAGTCATATACTCCCAAACACGCCCTTCGTAATCGATTTGGATCAAACTTCTTTCTATATCGCTCGGGGTCAAAATGTAATAGCATAGCTCTTCAAATGAGGGGGAAAACGGCGTGTTGATTGTTGTGATGTACATCTATGCACCCTCGAGATTAGTCGGAGCTAAGCTTTGGACACCCGGTGCTAATCCAAAAAATATACGACTAGGGCATGCAAAGTGAGTTCTAGATAGGCTGTAAAGGTTATTTACCAACATAGTCAATAACGTTTTGCAAAAGCCTTCTCTATGCAGAGTCATTGCTAGCTCTGTTAGAGATAGGGTATGGTATCAGTATAACATACCAGACTGAGGTCAATAGGTCTTTACAGACTCAGTGGTCACATCTTTGAGTTTAGTTAGTGAGTGGTGAGTTCTTCCTTTTTGTGGCCTTCTTGTGGTATGCCCTTGCATTTTGCAAGTCTTTGACTTTATACGCTTTTATTTATCCTAAAAAAAAGATGGGCTATAATATTAAATTTTTTTATTTTGTAGCCTTTGAATATCTATAAATTGTCTGTGCATTCATCATCCAGGTTCATGAGCTGCATCGCCTATATGAGAGACAGAGGGATCTAATGGTTGAAATGGAAAGGAACAAATCATACAATAATGATCTACAGGTGAAAACAACCGGGTCAACTTTTATCCTCTCTCAAGTCTCATCTGGATATGGCCAGAGAACATTTCAGATCCCTAACTTTCCTTGGAAGCCTGTAGTATACAGTCAACCACCCGATTCTCGCAGAGAAAAGGTCCCATCACCTTTAATTCAAGTTAAAAGCGTGTCAGCGTGTCCTGGTCCTGTTCAAAAAGAAAGTTTTTTCGAATCCAAGTGCAAGAAGATTGGGAAAAAATTGTTGGATCTTGAGCTTCCAGCCGACGAGTACATCGATAGTGAAGAAGAGTTCTCGTTAAAGGACAAAGAAGTTCCTCTAGTGCCCCAAGAACATTTTCTTGGGAGAAATAATTTGGATTCATTGCCTATTGAAAATGTCTCAGCTGCTGCTTCATTACTGGGAAGAACCAAGATTATGGCTGACTTGAATGAGCCTATTATGCCCGTGGAAGAATCTGCGTCTTTGTCTGATGACTTAGTTCATCCTCAAGAAAGAGAGGAAATTAACTTGGAGTATCCGACATACAGTGACGATAATGGTAATACACTATTTTCATTTAAAAGTAAGCAATTAGTAATAAAATGCTCGATCAGATAATTTAATATAATAATAATCGACTCTCCCTTTTGTCGATTACTTTTCATATTAGGTCCTGAGTACCATTCATGTATGCTAATATGGTATATCATTTTTCTTACAGGGCAAAGTATAATGATTTTGAGCTGTTCTCCTAAAGCTATATCTGAAGAAAAAACATTGTTACAATCCAAATCATTATGCACTACATTTGAGCAAGTTTCAGAGAATGGGTTTGATAGGAACCATTTACATGCTCATAGTCGGATTGACCTTAACAAACACATAAACGAGGTTGAGGATGGATCTTCACCAACACCGTCTCTTTTAACCCAGATCAATTTGGAGGCCCCTGCTAGCCCAGATAATTTTGAGTACTCTCCGCCTAGAGCAAAATCTGATGAGAACCAACCTCAGACACATTATCCAATTTCGGGACAAGACGATGGCTATCTTCAACTTGAACTTGTACAGATTGCATCAGAAGCTTTAGTATCCATTTCATCCACTCGCGTTCTACCTTTGAAAGACGAGACATCTCGGACTTGTGAATCACTGCATTGGTTTGCTGATATAGTCTATTCAGTGATTGGTGATCAGGAGAGTGAGAATGCAGGTGATCACGAAGAGCTTTCCCCAGATTGCATTGACTACTTTGAGGCCATGACATTGAAGTTGAGTGAAACAAACGCGGAAGAGTACTTGCATAAGAGTGACGATAAAAAAGCTGAACAAACATTGCCATTGAAGGGACGCACAGGGAGAGGAAGGCGGCGGAAGGATTTTCAAAGTGAAATCCTTCCAAGTATCGCTTCGTTGTCAAGGTATGAGGTAACTGAGGATCTTCAGACTTTTGGAGGTCTGATGGAAGCTGCAGAAAGAAATGGTGGTAGAAACGGGTGGGGCCGGGGGAGAAGACGATCCTGCACCTCTGGTTCCAATGTTACAGGGACCATAGTCGGCTCGTTAATAAAGCAGTTATCGACTAATAGAGACCTGTGTGTCGAGGAAGGAGGTTTTTTACGTTGGGGGAAAATGAGGCGGCGGAGAGGGCCAAGATGTCCGGCAAGCAATTCACAGCTCATTCTTGGCCAAGTTAATATGAGTTATATTTAAATGAAATTTTCTTGTTTGCTGAAATGAGTGATTGTGAGTAGTTTAAATTTAGTTCTGTACAGCATCCGTCACTTTAGCTGAATTTGAGAAGAGGTGGCTAAAGTCACATCTAAGAGTTTTTGCTTTTGCATAATCAAGCTTGGTTAGTTCCTGGAAGGGTTGCTGATCTTTGTAGCCGATTTTTATGGTGGGATTGGGATTTTGTATCCAAAAGTACTTGGCTAATGATTAGTAAATATGACATTTCTAACTCAAGTGATCACAAAATTTGTTTGTCTGTGATTTGAAATTGAGTTTTCATAAAAGTGAATAAAACAAACAACTGTTTTATCTCAAAATATTTTAATATATGTGTTATTTGAGATGAAAATAATTGTTTTCTATCTTATTTCGGTGAAGAATATACACATATATATAAAAAGTTAAGAAACTATCTAATTAGGATCTTTATAATTAAGTTAATTACTATACAATTAGGATCCTTAGAATAAGGTAATTAACAACTAGTATAATCCTGTAACATTCTGTAACACTCCCCTCAAGCTGGAGTATAGATATTAATCATGCTCAGCTTGTTCCAAAGATAATCAACTTGAACCTCATTTAGAACTTCTGTGAAGATATCCCCTAGTTGCTCTCTAGTCTTCCCATACCTTGTAGAAATCAAATTTTGCTGAATTTTCTCACGAACAAAGTGACAAGCAATTTCAATGTCTTTAGTTCACTCATGAAATATAGGATTAGATGCAATATGAAGGGTAGCTTGGTTGTCACATCACAATTTTGCTAGTACTGAAGTTTTAAGACCTACTTCAGTCAAGAGTTGGTATATCCACATTATCTCACATACAGACTGTGCCATAGCCTATATTCTGACTCTGCACTGGACCTTGACATAACGCTCTGCTTCTTACTCTTCCATGAGATCAAATTTCCTCCAACGAAAACATAATAACTTGAAGTGGATCTTCTATCTATTTTGGAACCTACCTAATCTGTATCTGAAAAACATTCAATATGAGTGTGCCCATGATTTGCATATAAGATACCACGTCCATGCGCCCTTTTTAAATAACACAAAATTTGTTCTAACGGTGCCCAGTGATGAATTTTTGGGGATGACAAACAGAATATGCAATATCTGGACGAGTCACTATAAGATAATTAAACTTTCCAACCAATCTTCTGTATCGCTCAGGATCTTCCATTGGTTCTCCATGTCGGGTAAGGTGCAAGTGATGAGACATTGGAGTACTACAAGGCTTTGCCCCCAATTTTTCTGTCTCAATTAACAAGTCAAGAACATATTTTCTCTGGGATAAAAATATACCATTTTTACTCCCTTTGACTTCAACAACCAAGAAATATTTAGCATCCCTAAGTCCTTTGTATTAAACTGAGTATGAAGGAAAGACTTGAGAGATGAGGTTCATGTAGTATCACTTTCAGTAATTACAATATCATCCACATACACAACTAAAAGAATGATACTGGCTTCTGATTGTTTGTAGAATACAGAATGGTCAGATTTTCTGTTCATCATGCCAAACTTTTCAACAGCCTGACAAATTTCCCAAACCAAACACGAGTACTCTATTTCAAACCATATAGAGATTTTCGAAGATGAAAAACTCTCCCAGACTCCCCCTGAGCCACAAACCTAGGAGGTTGCTCCATATACACCTCCTCCTGAAGGTCACCATGAAGAAAAGCATTCTTGATGTCCAGTTGATGCAAAGGCCAATGATGAGTAGCTGCCAAAGAAATAAACAATCGAACAGATGTCAATTTAGCAACCGGAGAAAAAGTGTTAGAATAGTCCACTCCATAGGTCTGAGCATATGCCTTAGTGACAAGTCGGGCTTTCAATCGAGCAATTAACCCATCCAGATTGACTTTAACCGTGAACACCCATTTGCATCTAATAGCCCGTTTCCCTGAAGGTAAATCGACCAAGTTCTAAGTACCATTGTCATCTAAAGCATTTATTTTCTCTATCATTGCATGATGCTAAACAGGATGAGAGATGGCTTCGTGAATAGCTTTAGGGATAGAGATAGAATCAAGGGATGCAATAAAAGAACAAGAGGAAGTTGATAAGCAGCTATAAGAAACAACAGAAGAAATAGGATAAGTACACTGGCATTTACCTTTGATAACGCAATAGGAAGATCATCGCTCGAGACTGGATCTGATGACAAAGGAGCGGTGCGGGAAATGAATCAAGAGGTTTACGCCTGGAGTAGACTTGAGTAATAGAAGGCTTGGCATGAACTGACTCCGAGACAGGTTCAGAGGATACGATGGAATAAACCAACAAATCATCACCCCCTGATGAGCGGGAAGAGGAGAAGACGAAAGTAAGGAATGTCTTCCATGAAGGTAACATCAATTGAGGCGAGATATTTGTTAATACTGGGACAGTAACACCTATAGCCTTTCTGAAGACGAGAATAACCAAGGAAGATACACTTCAAAGACTTGGGATCTAACTTAGTGACAAGCGGATGAACATCCCGAACAAAACAAGTGCTGCCAAATATCCTAGGGTCGACAGGAAACAATGATTTATTGGGAAAAATGATTTTGTAAGGGATCTCACCATGAGGAATAGATGATGACATACGATTGATGAGAAAGCATGTGGTAGAAACTGCATAGGCCCAAAAAGTTTTAGGAACATTCATTTGAAATAAGAGGGCTCGTGTAGTTTCAAGAAGATGTATGTTCTTACGTGCTGCCACTCCATGTTGGGATGGAGTATCGACATAAGAAGTTTCATGAAGCATGCCACTCTTAACCATATAAGATTGAAATAAAGCGGACATGTATTCCTTGGCATTATCACTTCACAAAATACGGATTGAAGCATTGAATTGAGTTTTAATCTCAGCACAAAACATAAAAAAAATATAGAAAACAACTCAGAACGATTTTTCATTAAATATAACAAGTTACATGAGCATAATCATCCACAAGGGTAAAAAAATACTTAAATCCAGATTTAGATAAAATAGGACAAGGACTCCAAACATCAGAACGAACCAACTCAAAATGAATACTAGCACGTTTATTGACTCTTGGACTTGAACTAAGATGATGGTGTTTTGAAAACTGACACGACTCACAATCTAATGAAGACACCTTACTAAACTGTGGACAAAGTTTCTAAAGTAAATGGAGAGATAGATGACTCAACCTACAATGTGCCTCGAACGGAGAAATGACACCAGTGCAAGTGACAGTTTTAGTATTGGTGTGTCAAGAATGTATAGGCCTCTAGACTCATGTCCATCTTCTTCATCATAAGATCTTAAAATAAGCAATGATTAGGAAAAAATGAGATGCAACAGTTAAGATTGCGAGTGAGTTGGCTTACAGAGATCAAATTAAAAGATAAATTCGATAGATGTAGGACTGATGACAGAGGAAGTTGAAGGGTAGGGGCAATCGTGCCAGACCCACGAACACAAGATGGTGGCCCATTAGCCAAAGTAACAATAGAGGTGGAACTGTGTGACTGAAAAGTAGAGAAGATACATAATTACCTGCCATATGATCCGTGGCACTAGAATCAATGACCCATTTGGAGGATGAGGAAAGAAGACACGTATTTGGTTTACCTGAATCAGTAATAGCAGTAAAAATGAGAGATGACTGCTTTAGTGATTCTTGATACTGTGAGAACTTGTCAAATTCACTAGGGGAAATAAGGACAGATTTCTCAAGGGCGTCATTAGTGAACGCAATATGTGCCGAGTGAGGTTTTTGATTTTTTAACTTAGCTTTCTACACTCAAACTTTGTATGTCTTAGCTTATGACAGTATCGACACACAATGCCACCAGATTCTTGTGTTCAAGTTTCAAAGCTGTGTGAGCCACCTCCTTTGTTTCCACTTTGTTTCCCTAACGCATAATTATTATTTCGACTTACCAAAGCACGACTAAGTTGAACCAGAGGGGTACCTTCTATACATAGTACTCCAATAATATGTCTTGTAAAGAGAATATCTCAGAACCAGAAAGAATTTGAGACTTAGCAGTCTCAAAGTCAGAGGGAAGGCCAGCCAAGAAACTCATGATGGCCATTTGCTCTCGTTGGTGTTGTTGAAACTTTACATCAGGACTAAAAGGCAGCAACATATTAAGTTCCTCATACGTCTTCTTAAACTCAATAAAATATTTCGTAAGAGATTGATCTTATTTTTCCGCAAGGAAAAACGCTTTGCAAACATCATAAATGCGAGTAAGGTTCCCTTTTCCAGAGTACAAGAATCCCAAGTAATCCATCAGTTCTTTAACAAATTTACAATGATTAATCAAACCAATTATCTCACTATCAATAGAATTCTGAATCTACAGGAACAAGCGAGCGTCCTCTTTAAGCCATGTCTTCCTCGAATCACCTTGAAGGGGATCATTAGTCAAATGTGTATCGTTTTCAATACTCCATAGATACAGTTGAACGATCTTACTCCAATCCAAATAATTCGAACCCATTAGCTTATGGTCTATGATTTTAGACATTATAGGTACCACATCCATCGTGATAGAAGATTTAGTCTCATCCATAACACCAAATATGCAGAAACGGAAGAGAAGACCAGTAAAAAAGGAACCAACAAGGTAGCAGCAGTGAAAAAAGAACACAAACCTCTACAAACACAAGGCAACAGGTACAGACGAAGTAGGGAATCGCCGATGAATCATTCGAAGGCTGCGGGATACGATCTCAAGCTTCACACGCCTCCACGCGCTGACGCCTGGGAGAGTGGCAGAAATTTGCGACGGTGCGTGAGACTCATGCGCAGGGCTTCCAGGCACCGGACTTCGGGCTTGCGGTGGTCGGCGGCTAGGCTTCCTTTCTGGATGGGCAGTGAGAACAAATGGCCACTCCAAAAGGGTTGTCCAAGGTGGAACCCTAAAAAAACACTAAACCCTAATTTTAAATGAAAAGGAGAAAACCTCGATTTACACGATTATGGCTTTGATACCATGTTATTTAAGATGAAAAGAATTGTTTTCTCTCTTATTTCAGTGAAGAATATACACATATTGTTAAGGATCAACCTACACACCAAGTTCCAAGGATGTAACATCTTAAAGATGAGCATAATCAAGAAGGCAATGAGCAAGTTCAAGAGGTTTCTAGTCCAATTAGCATGCCTCAAGGACCAATAACAAGGTCGCGGTCTAAGAGGCTTCAACAAGATTTAATCCATCATTTTCAAGGTTTAGTCAATTCAGCTAGTGAAGGTCTATAAGGATATCAAAGCTTTGGGATAAGTGCAGCACGAGTCCAGTACAACTTGGTTCAAGTCAATGTTACTAATGGTTCGAATTAAGTATGTAATTGACCATTTTTGTGTTACTTCTTGGGTTGAACAAAATTTGACTTTATTTAGAGTCCGTTAGTTTTATTTAGCTTGATATAGTCTATTCTTAATTATTTTTTGAAATATAATTAGGTTAGTTTCCTATTCTTGAGTTTTAGGATTTTAGGAAACCTTTGTAAAGGCTATAAATATGCATTGCTAGAATATTTTAAGGGTCCAGAATTTTAATTTAAGAAAAATCAAAAAGTTGTTTTGCTTTTATCTTTGTGTTCTTGAGTAGAATACATATTTTAAGAAACATTCAAGTAGATTGATCACCTTCTTGTAGAGTGTTTCGAAAGTGGAATTCAGAAACAAGTTTTTTTTATTCTAGTTCTTGATCATCTATCTAAGAAATCTGTTTTTCTAGCCTTTTCTTAGGGGTTGTTGCCGAATTGGATATTTGGGTTTTCACGTTAATGATTCATGGGTTCTTCTACATAAAGGGGTTCTCAAGCTTATTCTTGGAGGTTCCGTATCATTTGGTATAAGAGCTTTGGCTCTAGACCAGGTTTTATCTCTTTAAAATTCCCTTCCTTTAATTCTGATTTTTTGCATTTTTCTTGTTCTTTTGAATTCAATTTTGGGTTTATAGTTGTAGTTCAAAAAAAACAAAAAACAAAAAAGAAGAAAATTCGTGTAAAAAAGAGTACGTATCAAAAAGAAGAAGAAGAAGAATAGAGAATTTCGTTCGAAAAAAAGGAACGAAATAGTTACTTTCCTAATTCTAGGAAGATATGATTTCTAAATTTATTACTTTCCTAATTCTAGAAAGTTCTTTACTTTCCTAACTTTATTATTTTCCTAAAGTTAGTTACTTTCCTAAATTCTTTACTTTCCTAACTTCAATACTTTCCTAAAATTAGTTACTTTCTTAAATTTTTTACTTTCCTAAAATTAGATGCTTTCCTAAATTCTTTACTTTCCTAATTTTATTACTTTCCTAAAATTTGTTAGTTTCCTAAATTCGTTACTTTCCTAAATTTGTTACTTTCCTAAATTTGTTTCCTGTTCAACTTGTTTTGAAATTTCAGTTTTGAAATTCTACACATTAGAAGCTATTTGAATTGTTTTAAAAGTGTGATTCACCTAAGAACATGAAAGAATAAGCTAGAGTGATGTGAGGAAAACCATGAGTGAATTTTTTTGTTTTGTTTTTGAGTTAAACATGAGTGACCCCCATCTTTTGAGTGTAAACACGTGAGGGAGTGCTTGTGAGGTCCTTGAATTATTTTTGTTTCTTATATTCTATTGTAGTAATGTCAAACCAAAGTGGAGATAATGATGTTGGTCATGTTCCTGATGCTATGCTACGTGAGGCTCAACGAGGAGAGTTTACACGCTTTCATCGAAATATGAAGGCCATGAGGGATGCATTAGAGTGTATGGATGCAAGGTTGCAGGTGGTTGAAAGAGCAACACCAAATCAATGAAAACGTTGAGGAGGAAATGCCCGAATTGGAGAGTTGTAGTGAAGGGAGCATTGACGAACTGATTAGGGGTGATGTGTTGGTTACAAGACGTGCTCTTAACACCCAATTGAAGGAGGCTTGTCATGAGGAGAAGCGAGAGAACTTGTTCCATACAAGGTGTCATGTTAAAGGCAAGACATGTAGTGTGATTGTCGATGGTGGGAGTTTCACTAATGTGGTGAGTACAATCTTGATTAATAGATTGGGGATGTCTACTACACTACACCCACAACCATACAAGCTTAAGTGGCTTAATGATTGTGGTGAGGTCAAGGTGAATAGGCAATCTATTATCTCATTTTCAACTGGTAAATATCATGATGAGGTGTTGTATGATGTGGTTCCTATGAATGCTGGACATATTTTTCTTGGTAGGCTGTGACAATTTGATAGGAGAGCTATGCATGATGGGTACCTCAATAGGTATTCATTCACCAAGGATGGACTGAAAACCATACTAACACCTCTTTCCTCAAAAGAAGTGTATGAAGACCAATGTAAAATGGAAAGGATGAGAGTGGAGGCTGAAAAGAAAGAAAAAGAGAGCAAGAAAAGTGCTTTAGAGAGTGAAAACAAAAAGAGTGAAAAAAGTGGGAAAAGAAAAAGGAGAAAAAAATGCAAAGAGACTGAGTTTAGTAGCCAAGGCAACTGAGGTTAGACATGCATTGTACTTCAATCGACCAATATTCGTACTCTTGTACAAATGGGCTTATTTTATAACTAATGAATTTAACCCCTCTATGCCTAGTGTGTTTGTTGATCTTTTGCATGAATTTGAAAACATGTTTCCTGAGGAGATGCCAAGTGGTTTACCACCAATTAGAGGCATAGAACATCAAATTGACTTCATTCCTGGAGCTTCCATACCTAATAGGACAACATATAGAACAAATCCAAGTGAGACAAAGGAGATCCAAAAACAAGTGGAAGAGGTGCTAGCTAAGGGGTATGTGCGGGAGAGATCAAGTCCTTGCTCGGTTCCTATTATTCTTGTGCCAACGAAGGATGGAACACGGAGGATGTGTGTGGACTGTCGAGCCATCAATAAAATCACTGTAAAGTATCGTTACCCTATTCTTAGGTTAGATGACATGCTTGATGAATTATATGGTTCTTGTTTGTTCACTAAGATAGACTTGAAATCTGGTTATCATCAAATTCGAATGAATGTTGGAGATGAATGAAAAACAACGTTTAAGACAAAGTATGGGTTGTATGAGTGACTTGTTATGCCATTTGGTCTTACTAATGCACCTAGCACATTCATGAGATTGATGAACCATGTGTTACTTGAGTACTTGAGAAAGTTTGTTGTTGTTTACTTTGATGATATCCTCATTTACTCTAGGTGCTTAGATGATCATATCATGCATGTGTGTCAAGTACTAGAAATACTTAGGCAAGAAAAGTTGTATGCTAACCTTAAGAAGTGTAGTTTTTGCATGGAAATGGTTAACTTTCTTGGTTTTGTAGTGTCTAGTCAAGGTATTGAGGTTGATGAGGACAAGGTAAGAGCTATTAAGGAATGGCCAAGACCTAAGAATGCTAGTGAGGTGAGGAGCTTTCATAGACTTGCTGGTTTCTATAGGAGATTCATTAGGGATTTTAGCACTATAGTCGCACCTTTGAATGAGTTAGTTAAGAAAAATGTTGGTTTTGTTTGGAGTGAGGCACAAGAACATGCATTTAATGAACTTGAGGATAAATTGTGTGCTGCACATTTGCTTGCTTTACCTAACTTTGATAAAACTTTTGAGATTGAATGTGATGCTAGTGGCATAGGAATTAGAGTTATTTTGATGCAGGCCCAAAGACCACTGATGTGCTTTATTGAGAAGTTAGGTGGGGCAGCCTTGAAGTATCCAACATATGACAAGGAATTATATGCTTTGGTTCGAGCTCTGCAAACATGGCAACATTATTTATGGCCTAGGGAGTTTGTGATACACACTGACCATGAAAGTCTAAAGCATTTAAATGGTCAAGATAAGCTGAACCGTAGGCATGCTAAATGGGTGGAGTTCATTGAAACATTCTCATATGCGGTTAAGTATAAGCAAGGTAAAAAGAATGTAGTTGTGGATGCATTATCCAGAAGATATACTCTACTTAATTCTCTTAGTGCTAAATTGTTAGGTTTTGAGCATATTAAGGAGTTGTATCAATATGATGATGATTTTGGTGAAATATATGCATCTTGTGATCATGGGGCTGTTTCGGATGATTTTTACTTGTTTGATGGTTTCTTGTTTAAGAGAAATAGGTTGTGCATTCCTAAGTGTTCTATGAGGGAATTGTTGATTAAGGAAGCACATGAAGGAGGCTTAATGGAGAATTTTGGGGTAAATAAGACCTATGAGATGCTGTTAGCATATTTCTTTTGACCTGGTATGAAACATGATATGCATAAGGTTTGTGAGGATTGCATTACGTGTAGAGAAGCTAAGTCTAGGTTGAAATCACATGGGTTGTATACACCACTACCTGTTCCTAGTGAACCTTGGACAGATTTGTCTATGGATTTTGTGCTTGGATTGCCTAGAACTAGGAAAGGCCGTGATAGTATCTTTGTCGTGGTTGATAGATTTAGTAAGATGGCTTATTTTATACCATGTCATAAAATTGATAATGCTAAGTTGATTGTTGATTTATTTTTCAAATAAGTTGTACGATTACATGGCATACCTAAGAGCATTGTTAGTGATAGAGATGTTAGGTTTTTGAGTCACTTTTGGCGTGTGTTATGGGGAAAGTTAGGAACTAAGTTATTATTTTCAACTACTTGTCACCTTCAAACTGATAGGCAAACTGAGGTAGTTAATAGGACGTTGATTACTTTACTTGGGGCAATCATAGAAAAGAACATTAGGACATAGGAGGATTGTTTGCCATTTGTGGAGTTTGCTTACAATGGGGCTGGTCATAGCACTACTCATTGTTCTCCATTTGAGATTATTTATGGATTTAATCCTCTCACTCCTATTGATTTATTACCATTGCCACCTAACAATTTTGTGAGTGTTGATGCTAATTCTAAGGCAGATTTGGTGAAGAAATTACATAAGCAAGTTAAAGAGAGGATTAAAAAGCAAAATGCTCAAGTCGCTTCACGTGTGAATAAGGGACGAAAACCAATGATTTTTCAACCGAGAGATTGGGTTTAGGTGAATTTTCGTAAAGAGAGGTTTCCACTTCAAAGAAAGTTCAAGCTGAGCCCAATAGGCGATGGTCCTTTTCAAATTCTTGAAAGGATTAATGACAACGCATACAAAGTTACCCTGCCAGGTGAGTATAATGTTAGTACTTCTTTTAATGTGGCTGATTTAAGTCCTTTTGATGTAGGTGATGCATTAGATTCAAGGTCGAATCCTTTTGAGGAGAGGGAAAATGTTAAGGATCAACCTACACACCAAGTTCTAAGGATTCAACATCTTAAAGATGAGCATAATTAAAAAAGCAAGGAGCGAGTTCAAGAGGTTTCTAGTCCAATTAGCATGCCTCAAGAACCCAAGGTCGCAGTCTAAGAAGCTTCAACAAGCTTTAATCCACCATTTTCAAGGCTTAGTCAATTCAGCCAGTGAATGTCTACAAGGACATCAAAGCTTTGGGATAAGTGCAGCATGAGTTCAATACAACTTGGTTCAAGTCAACGTTACTAATGGGTTGAATTAAGTATGTAATGGGCCATTTTTGTGTTACCTTTTGAGCTGAACAAAATTTGACTTTATTTAGAGTCCATTAGTTTTATTTAACTTGATATAGTCTATTCTTAATTATTTTTTAAAATATAATTAGGTTAGTTTCCTATTCTTGAGTTTTAAGATTTTAGGAAACTTTTGTAAAGGCTATAAATATGCCTTACTAGAATATTTTAAGAGTCCAGGATTTTAATTTAAGAAAAACCAAAAGGTTGTTTTACTTTTTTATCTGTGTTCTTGAGTAGAATACATGTTTTAAGAAACATTCAAGTAGATTGATCACCTTCTTGTGGAGTGTTTAGTGTTTCGAAACTAGAATTCAGAAACAAGTTTTCTTTATTCTAGTTCCTGATCATCTATCTAAGAAATCTGTTTTTCTAGTATTTTCTTAGGGGTTGTTGCCGAATTAGGTATTGGGGTTTTCACGTTAATGCTTCATGGGTTCCTATACATAAAGAGGTTCTCAAGCTTATTCTTGGAGGTTCTGCATCACATATATATACAAAGCTAGGAAACTATATTAGGAAACTACCTAATTAGGATTCCTATAATTAAGCTAATTACTATACAATTAGGATCCCTAGAATAAGGTAATTGACAACTAGTATTATCGTATAACATTCTGTAACAATATGAAAGGGTAAATTACAAACGTGCACTTTAAGTTTATAGTGTAAATCTACTTTGCACCTTGAATTTCTAAATCACTAACAAAAATAACCCCATTCTTTTTCAAATACTAATTGAACTTTCCTTTAGAGAGAAATGGTGAGATTTATTTTGTTTTGAAGTAAACGTTATCAATTAACACGAAAGAGAGTCAACTAGCAAAACATCCTCTAAGGAAGGGGGAAAATCCTCCATCCAAACAATGTTATCCATCTCTAACAAGGCAAGTCTAGCTAAAAGATTAGCTACTTCATTACAGACTCTAGGGATATGAGCAATAGAACAATTAAGTGCATCTAACAACTCAATGCAATCCAAAGCCACATTAGCTAAGCTATAAGATGGAGGAGAAACACCTGAGCACACGTTCACCGTCAGGAGGGAATAAGAATCAGCCAAATGGAGAGGGATACATATGGAAGATGCCAACTCAATACCCTCGAGTAGAGCAACCATTTCAGCAACTTTGACCGATAGCTTCCCCAGAACTCTTTTCACCATGCTGGCCATAACCTGCCCCGCGTGATTCCTGATAATAATTCCCAGACATGTGCCTCTATCAGAACCGCAAGCTGCACCCACATTGAGTTTGAAGAAATCCAAAGGGGGATGGGACCGATGGGAGACCAAATAAGGCTTTAGGGAGGGTTTCCCCCAATAACCCGTGGCATAGAACAATCAAATTGTTAAACATATTTGAAACCCAGAAAATCAACCATTCATCTGATCGAGCTTGCTTGCCATGAATAATTTCATTTCTGTTGAACCAGAGGGCCTAGCAAAGAGTGATAAATTTGGCAAAATCTGGAGCTTTGAGTTCCTTTTGGGCTTCCAAGAACAACCCCAACACATCTCCATCTTTAGGGAAAAGAAGGATCGACGAAAAGAAACTTTTCCAAACTTTTTGCAAGACAGAAACAATTTTGCCACAAAATCTGCAAAAAGGAGACGTACTCACTCCTTGCGCATGAAGCTTGCTGAAACACGGAAGAACATTGAGAATGGCTCTCCAACAAAAAATCTTGATCTTGCTAAGGAGGTTGAGACTCCAAAAACATTTCCACCTGGAGCTCAGAAGGTCTTCGGACGATCCCACAATTAAATCACTCGACATAACAACTCTATAACCGCTTTTAACCAAGTATTGTCTGGATTTTTTAAAATGCCATACAAGTTTATCTTCAACATTAGATCTCAGGAAAGGGATAGAAAGGATGAGATCAACGTCTTTCAGATAGAAAAAATTAGCAAGGAGGTTATAATTTCACCTAAGAGGCCCGATAAAACTTGCCACAACAATGTTCTTGGAGAAATTGGGGGGGCGGGGGGGGGGAGTGACGACCTTAAAAGTGTTCGGCCTAGGAAGCCACTTGTCTTGGAAAGCATTGATTGACCTACCATTACCAGCTTGCCAGCGAGCCTTATGGTAAAAGAGATCTCTACCCCCAAAGAATACTCTACTAGGTAAATGAGGCGTAGGGGAGAGCTGTCACCTCATGAAACGAATCCCCATGGCAATATTTTACTGCCACAATTCTAGCTAGAAGACTCTCAGGGCGGGTAATTAACCGCCAAGATTTTTTTGGCTAAAAGCGCTTTGTTCAAAAGTTCCAGGGCTTTGAAACCGAGACCACTATCCACCTTCGGATGACACATCTTCTTCCATGAAGTCCAATGCATTTTAGAACCCTTATCCGTAAAGCTCCACCAAAGGTTGGACGCCATTGCCTCAATATCCTTGCAAAGGCTCTTTGGAAGACGGAAACAGCTCATGGCATAGGTCGGGATTTCTTGGATCACTACTTTAATAAGGACCTCTTTGCCCCTAATAGAGAATTCTCTCCCCCTCCAACTCATAAGGAGTTTCCTAATTCTGGACGTAATGAAACCAAAAGCATATTTCTTTCTTCCATCCAGATAAGTAGGGAGCTCTAGGTAAGCCTCTAAGCATGACCCAGATCTGAAATTCAGCTTCAATGCTAAAGAATTTCTTAAGTTGTCCGACGTATTGGGGCTAAAAGTAATGAGGGATTTGTCTTTGTTAACAATTTGTCCTGAAGCCTCAGCGTAGAGATCAATAACTTCACCAATGCCCAAACAAGAATGCTCATCCTCTTTACAAAAGATCAATGTGTCATCCGTAAAAAGGAGATGGGAGATGGTAGGACCCCCTCTGCAAATCGGGTTACAAGAGATAGCTCCCCTATGCAAAGCTTTTTTGGTTAAACACAAGAAGCCTCCAGTGCAGATAAGGAAGAGGTAGGGGAGAGTGGGTCGCCTTGCCTAAGTCCTCTGGTAGGAGAAATCTTGCCATACACTACCCTGTTAATAATAATCGAGAAGCTCACTTGGGAGATCCACCGTCTGATGAGAGAGATCCAATTAGCAGGGAACCCCATTTTCTCTAAAATGGCCAAAAGGTATTTTCCATTCCACTATGTCGTAAGCCTTAGTATCATCTAATTTGATGGAAGCCAACCCAACTTTACCTTTTTTTGCGGTTTCTCATGGAGTGAACCACTTCGTAAACAGTAAGGATGTTATCAGAAGACGCCCATCCATAAAAGCACTTTGATTTTCCGATATCAAGGAGGGAAGAATCGGCTTCAAACAGTTGGCTATTGTTTTGGCTATAATTTTGTAGATCACATTGCGAAGACTTATAGGCGGTAGGTCTTTAGCGAACTTGACCTTCTTGACTTTGGGAATGAGCGCTATTTAAGTTGAGTTCATCGGTTTTAAGTCTAGAGATGGTGAGACTTGATAGGGATAAAAGGTGTAATTTCAACTGAAGTGTTGAGGTTTACCCTTCAAAGTTTTTTTTAAGGCTTGCCCTTAAAAGTTGGTATTCCCATAAAAGGTTTGCCCTTAAAAGTTGCATGCAAAACATGTGTCTACATGAGGGTGCTTAGTGTAATTTTTAGAAACTCAATATGTAAAGTTAATTTACACTATAAACTTAGTGTGCTTGTTTGGAATACTAATTGAAAAGCATATTTAAAGTGGTATTTAAGGAGTATATGCAAATAACTTTAAAACTCACATATAAACATTTTTCAGCTTCAAGATTAGAGCTTCAAGCTGCAGGTTGACTCTCATTCTCCCTTTACAATATATATGAAAAATATTGCAATACCAGGGGCTTTTTCCATAGTATTGATACCTGATGTTCAAAAAATATGTTGGAGTTCAATAAATGTGTAGAGGGGTTCAATAAATTTGGGGCAGAGTTCAACAATTATGTTCAGAGTTTAACAAATGTGTTGGAGACTTGGAGGAGCTCAACAAATATGTTTGAAATTCAACAAAGACTCTCAATATCACTATCGAGAAATACACTCCTGATATGCAATTGGTTGAATTGGGTTATCAATTTGAACATAAAAAATCCAGTATAATGTCTTCACCGTATCCATAGCAACTTTAGTGCCTCGACCAGTTACTTGGGATCTTCTTCTTACTCATTCTCTATATTGGGAGCATAATCGATCTGGGAGTGTTGGATCTCAGGTGGTGAATCAGCTAAAAGATGAGACAACGACGAACTAGGCAGAACCTAAGGTTTTGGACGTTGTGGCAGAAAGTGGGGCGTCATTCCACGCCGAGTTCGATGATGAGGCCGTGGAACTTGAAACATGAGCTTTTGTCTATTTCATTATCATGAAGGTCAAATTTGTCTAAATATGGTGATTAAAAGGCCACATAAATTGTCATTAAAAGACCCCGTAAGGCAATTGCCCAATTTAACGTGGAGAAAACAGATTTTTGGATGGACGGGGTCGATCATAAAATTTGAAGGGTTTATATTCATTAAATAAATTTTGTTCTTTTTTGTTGTTATATATTTTGTACCATTAAATACAAGAATAAAACTAACTACAACTTTCTATGAGAACAAAAATATAAAAATAGATGAATTCTTTGTTTGCTAGAGCTCTGTTATAATCAGAGGATTAAAAGTTACAATGACTTGGGCTGAGAAATAAATTGAAGAAGTTAGAAAATAGATGTACTACTAATTAAATTAATTGAATGTTAAAGATATTAAAAATTTCACAATAACAGCTTCAAAATATATATATATATATAATAACGTGTTAAAAAATACACAAAAACAAAAGACGAGCTTGTTTGGGAACCGGTTTTTAAATTTTTTTTTTACTTTTTAAATAAAAATTCGTTTGGAAATAGTTGAAATAACTCAAAACAAAAACTGTACGGTTAAAACTCTCTCTCCCCCTCCCACTTTCACGAGGACCTAAAAAATGGTTATTCTCCAAACCCAGTTTTCAGTCCTTAAAAATAGGCCCTCCATTAATCTCCACAACGACGTTCGACTTTCAATCATCCACAAAAAATTTCATAGTTTACTTCATTTACAATGAAATCAAAAACCCATTTCTTCATTTCCACTATTTTCTCTCCCTCCATGCCCATTGTTTTCTTTGTTTATTTTTCCTCTATAAAAAACAGAAACAAAGACAAATAATTTACCTTATTCTTGACTAACAAATATGTTAAACAATTATAGGTCACAAAATGCAAAGCTCAAAAATTTTAAAATTCATCCAAAGACAACCCCTCAGCTCAGGACCCAACTGTGAAAACATTGCAATGGGTAGAGACATCTTTGGAACGAATTAGAGAGACAACTTTGACAGAAACAAATGGTAACAAATTAGATTACAAATGAGCAAAATAGCAGAATAATAACAAATTTTAGAGGACAAATAAGTGGTTTATTCAATAAAGAGAGAAGAACACGAGGATGAGTTAAATGGAAAATATATTAAGCGGGGTGAACGAACATAAATTCTCTCTCTGACACATCCTTAAGGTAAGACTAATCAGAAGAAAGTACGAAGATAGCTAATGTGGTACTCTAAAAGAGGAAATCAAGGCTGTTGATTTAATTAGACGGTTGAGATTAGTTCGATCGTTAATGCTGATAAATTCAATCTTATCAAATATTCTGTTAATCACATTTTTCGTGGAATTAGATAAAATCGATTAGATTGATCATTTGAAAGTCTAAAAATAGAGGCTAATTATAATCCCAAGAGGTATTCAAGACTCAATCAAGAATTACACTCAGTATTCATATTGTTAATTTTCTATCTCTCTCATTATTTTCTTATTTTTCTTTAAAGTGTGAGGAAGTTTTTTTTTACATTGGTGCTTTTATTGAGATTTGAGAATCAACTCGAAGATCATAATCTAAAATGCCTCGAACCAGATCACATGCTGCGCGGGAAGCGGGAAACGAGACCGACGCTATCAATAACCCCATGAACTAGCCAACACAACCCGCAGGAGTGCAGGTAATGATCCAAACAATTGTGACGGGAATAAAAAACATGGAGAATCCCAACAATGAAGCATTACGTAACGCATGTCAAACTGTGCAAGATCATATTGTGGACTTACAACGAGATGTGGCAGAGACAAGGGCAGAGGAAAGTCAGAGGACTGTGGCATGAGGCCGGAAAAATGAGAACGTGTGAGATGGAGAACGGGGGGAATGAACGACTAGGCAGCCAAATCGGGGTGCCAGTCAAAACGTCCGTCGTAATGAGCCAGAAGTCAGTTCTCAAGACAACAGGAAAGAAGCTACGGGCGAGAATGGTCTAGTGGAACTAATGACGAAGCGGCTGGTGGAGAAGATACTGAAAAAGAAGATGTTGGAAATGAGGAAACTTGTGTCACTTGGGTGGCGGATAGGAAACATTGACATAAACCCCTTTGTGCCCGAAAGTTCTGGCAGCCCCAGTCCCAAATAAAATTGTTTTCCCTAAATTCAAGTGCTATGAGGGGAAAACGGATCCTCTAGATCACTTGTGTCATTTTACACAAGTAATGACATTGTACCAACACGAGGATGAGCTAATGTGCAGGAGGTTTCCAACAAGTCTAGATGACAATGCATTGAAATGGTATCATTCTCTACCCCCGTGTTCAATTGATAATTTTGATAGAATATCTTTTGTATTTTGGAATAGTATTCTACCTATCGGGTGGTTATAGAGGACTTGGAATATATGTTGATGATTGCAATAAAAAGGGCGAATCTCTACAAGATTACACTCACCGTTTTAAAGAAAAGATGATGAAAGTTGAAAATTGTGACGACCATGTGGCACGGCTAGCATTCAGACGAGGGTTTAACCTGGACTCACCCTTGTTTGAGGATTTTTCCAAGAAAAAACCACTTACAATGGTGGAGATTTTCCTCAGGGGACTGACATATATAACCCTGGAGGAAGAAAAGAAAAGCATGAAGAAATTAAAAGAACAACAGAACCCCAACCAACGTCAGAATAAGGGGAGTTCGTGAACGGGAAAGTGTGAAACTGAAAGAATGGAGAAAATGGCTGAAAGGAGGAATGAAGTCAAAAAAGACCAAGATCGGCTGGTTGGGTTCACCCGAGGGAGAAAGTTTACACCCCTTTGACTATCTCGATCAACCAAAGCAAGCACGCCTATTCCTACCCCCAAAGCGCTGGCCACAACACTAAGGACTGTTATCAGTTAAAAAGCTATATTGAAAGACTTGTGCAGGAGGGGTATCTGAAAGATTTTGTTGACAGAAGAGATCAATCCCAGAAGGACAGGAATGTAGAAAGCCCCAAGGAGAATGAGCCATTGAGGATCATAATATGATCATAGCTCTGACAGAACACGAAGGCACCTCGAGAAGAGAAAGAAAGATCTACTGTAAAAAACCAACTCTTGAGGTGAATGACAGACCTGAAGAAGTGAACGGTGATATTGTCACCATCATTTTTATGAAGACAACAGACGGTATGATGGACACAATGGTCACTGGTGATCACCATTTAGATCGAGAACTGTTTATTGTGAAGGTTCCTAATTAATGATGGGAGTGCTGTGAATATCCTCCATTGATCAATACCCGAAAATATGGTGATAGACGCTTCAAAGCTTCGTAGTGCTGGACAACCAATCATTGGTTTCAACGGAACCATAACCTACTCTGAAGGAATTCTATCACTTCCTATACATGCAGATCCATTCAATTATACCACAGATTTCATCGTGATTTCCACGTTGTCGCCCTACAATGCAATACTAAGAAGAATGTGGATTCACAACATGAAAGCTATCTCATCCACATAATATCAAACACTGAAGTATCCATCATCACAAGGATTACGGATGATTAAAGGATATCAGGCTGCAACCAGTTGTTGCACAGTTAAACAACTCTCGATTCTATAAGGAAGAAAAATGTTCCCGTTCACAACAATAGAAAAGAGATAGCTGAGAAATGGCAACTAAATGAAGGTGAACTGGGTGAGAACAATCCTTGATATGAGGCCGGGAGTAAAATATAATCTGCTGACATTGGAAATGAAAAAACAACCAGGATTGGTGCGGAATCGACATCTTTGCGACCACGGCAAATGAAATGCCAGGTATGGATGAAAAATTAATTTGTCATAAATTAAATGTAGATCCCTTTGTGAAGCCTATAAAGCAAAAAAATGGTCTTCCACGCCCGAGAGAAAAGCAGCCATAAAAGAGAAACTCAGCTACCAAGAGTGTTCTAATCTGATCAAGGAAAAATATCTTTCATTACTGACTTTGGACTATTTTGATGCATTGTAATGTCGTTCGGTTTAAAAAATGTAGGGGCAACATATCAACGATTGGTAAACCAATTTTTTGAAAAACAGTGGAAGTCTATGTCGAATATGCTTGTTAAAACATAGAGGAGAACTGATATTATCTGTAATCTGGAGGAAGCCCTTTTGGCTCTAAGAGAAAGCAACATGAAGATACACTAAAAAAAATGCACATTTGGAGTGGCAGTGGGAAAGTTTCTCAGACACTTAACCAATAACAGAGGAATTAAAGTTAACCTTGATCAAGTTAAGGCAATCATGGAGATCAAGTCACCACAAACAGAAAAGGAGGTTCAAAGCTTAACGGGAAAATTGGCTGCATTGAACATATTCTTGACAAGATCAACTGATAATATAGACCATTCTTCACCAAGCTAAAGAAGAATTCTAGATAACAGTGGGACGAAGAATGCGAAGAAGCGTTGCAAAGGCTTAAGCAATATTTGGCCTCTCACCTGTTATTTTATAAACCATTACGCAGCGAAGAACTTTATCTTTACCTTGCGATTTCAGAAATGGTTGTCAGTGCGTCGTTGGTCAGAAAAAAGGAGGACAACAGAGGCCAGTTTATTTTGATAGTAAAAGTCTTGTGGCTATGAAAACGAGGTACATAAAGATGGAGAAGTTGGTATTAGCATTTATCGTTGCTGCATGGAAATTGAGGCACATATGATCAACATAGTAACAAAATTCCCCATAAGGAGTCTTCTATATTCTCCGGGAACGATTAGAAGGCTCGTAAAGTGGGCAGTTGAACTCGAGGGATATGACATATGTTACGTATCACGAACTACGATCAAAGCACAAGTGCTAGCGGATTTCATTGCCAAATTCCCTTGAAGATTAAGCCAAAGGATGAAATCTGGACCTTATTTATAGACGGAGCCTCCAATCACCAGGGGGCAGGATTCATGTCCAAACTCTGTACAGAGAAACTTTTGAACAAGAACTGTCTTTCGATTTTCAGGCATCTAACAATGAAGCGGAAGAGGTAACAAAAATTAAAATTTAAAGTCGTATTTAAATTGAAGGTATCTTCGAGACTACTCCCTTATAAAAAGAGTGTTTCTGTTGAATACTTAAACAAGCTTAGCATGAAGACACCCATGCAGATATAGGCTGAAGTCACAGTGGATATTGATGGGAGTAATTGCGAAGAAGGGATCATCTGTTATCTACTCGATGAAGATCTTCCAACCAACAATATGGAAGCCTAAAAGCTTAAACAGCGAAGTGCGAGATATACTTTGATTGATGAGAGATTATTCAGAAGATATTTTTGGGACCGTATCTCAAATGCCTCACAACAACGGAAGCCAAATATGCATTAGCAGAAGTGCATGAGGGAATTTATAGAAATCATTCAGGTGTAAGATTCTTTGCGAACAAGTTATTGAATGAAGGGTATTACTAGCCAAAGATGCACAAAGAAGAAATATCCTTTATAAAAAGATGTGATAAGTGTCAACGTTATGCTCCCATTCCGAGGATGGCCTCAGAGGAGTTGCAGATGTTGATAAGTACATTGTCGTTCATGCAATGGGGGATTGTTATAGTTAAACCCCTCTTTATGGCTCATGCTTAGAATAAATTTTGGTTGGTCACAACCAACTACTTCACCAAGTGGATTGAAGTAGAGGATTTGGTGAGAGTACGGGAAGAAGAAGTAAAACAATTTTTATGGAAAAATATTGACAGTAGATACGAGGTTCCAAAAATATTAGTGTCTCACAACAGACTTCAATTCATTGGGAGTCAAGTAAAGAATTTTTTTGTGGTACTCTGTATAACAAATATATTATCAACGCCCTATTATACCCCACCAATGGACAAGTAGAAAGATCAAACAAAACAATTCTTGATAACTTGAAGAAGTGTCTGAAGTCCGCCAAGGGAAAATGGATTGAAGAACTACCCACTGTTCTTTGGGGTTACAGGACTACAACTCGAGAGCCTATGGGTGAAGCGCCTTTTTCCCTTGCTTATAGGGTAGAAGCTGTTATACCAGTTGAGATCAAGTGCCCCACGACTAGATCTACCATTAGTGAAGATACAAATGCAGAACGAATGACGGAGAACCTCAATTTGTTGGAAGAAAAACGAGAGGTAGCTTTAATCATATATGCTACCTACAACTAGAAGAGAGGGAAATATTTCTAGAAAAGGTGAAGAAACGTCGATATCAGATCGGGGACCTCGTGCTCAAAACAATATTCCAAACAAATGAAGGTAAGCTAGGACCGAAATAAGAAGGACTGTTTATCATCAAAGCAGTTGGAGGAAATAGGTCTTATCATCTAAGGACTAAGGTAGGGAACGAATTCTCCAAACCTTAGGATGCCTTACATTTACGTAAGTATTATGTATGATTTCTTCTTTTATTTCTCTAGTGAAAGTTATGTTATCCCATGGTTTTTTCATGTTAAGGGTTTTTCACATAAAATTTGGTGTTAGCTATTCTTTTTAGGTTAAAATAAACATATAGGGCCCCTGAGCTTCGTGAGAAGCTTAAGTCCTTGGGAATGGATGTCTACGAGCACCATTCTCAGAAGAAAATTATAGGGCCCCTGAGTTTCATGAGAAGTTTAAGTCTTTGGGAACGGATGTCTACAGACACCATTCTTAGAAGGAAATAATAGGGCCCTTAAACTTCATGAGAAGCTTAAGTCCTTGGGAACAGATGTCGACGAACATCATTCTCAAAAGAAAATTATAGTGCGCCTGAGCTTCGTGAGAAGCTTAAGTCTTTGGGAACGGATGTCTATGGACACCGTTCTTAGAAGAAAATTATAGGTCCCCTAAGCTTCATGAGAAGCTTAAGTCATTGGGAACGGATGCCTACAGGCACCATTATCAGAAGGAAATTATAGGCCCTTGAGCTTCATAAGAATCTTTAATCCATGGGAACGAATATCTTCAGGCACCGTTCTTAGAAGGAAATTATAGAGCACCTGAGCTTTGTGAAAAGTTCAAGTCGTTGGGAACAGTTGATCAACAAACACTGTTCTTAGAAGGAAAACAGGAAACCAAACTACGCACATTCAAAAAGATTGGAAACAAATACAATTTGAAAGAATTAAAGAAGACTCAAGTGCACGAGCGAGATTCAAGAAAGAATTCAATGTGTTGTGGAAACCTATGAATGCTAAAACAACCAAGCACACGACGACGGGAAAGTCAGAAGTTGAAAATGTAAAAAATTGACTTTCTCTTCATTAACGGTGGTTGAAAATTACAATGAAGGAAAGCAAGGAAAGGAAATTACAAGTACAAAGGAAATGAGAAAATTAAGGGATGGTAATTGTTTCATCTTCAGCAGCGGCGACGGCTACACTCTCATTTGGATTGACATGAGTGGTTTCGACGGTGACTTCAGGATGGTTGGCCATAACGTCCTCTATAGAGGCATATATCTCATTGTGGGTCTCGGGAGCAACGTCGATGATGGACTTCTTAGGAGGGGTTTTCACCAAGTCATCTCTATAGCCCACACTATGAACCATTTGCTCGGCTTGATCGAACAAGGCCTAGTATTCATCTCCAGTCGACTTCTCCCTTTCTTCTGCCTATGCCTTAGCCTGTTCAGTCGTAGCCAGAGACTCATTAGCTGCTTCCAAAGATTTAGTCAGCTTCTACTGCTCGGCCACCAGTGCAGCAGCATCTTAAGCCAACTTCTCTAGAGCATTCTGAAGTTCGACCTCGTTCTTATTCAACTATTTATTTTAATCCGAAAATGATCAAGGATATTGTGGCATTCAACAACTTCCCTATGTAAATTCTTCAAAGTTTGATCTCGAGCAAAGTGATGCTTCTGAAGAGTGTTGTGATGGATAACCGCCTAAAAAGGAGATAAATAGGTGAAAAAACTTAAGTATGGGTGAACGGATAAATGGAAATAAAATAGAAGAAAGAAAAGGGAGGAATGAAAACTAACTCACATTAGATCGTGGCTCAAGGAATTGATGAGATCACCAATATTGACATTACGGATAGTAGTCTTATCCAAATCAGATTGAATGTCATGCAGAATAATGTGAGAAAATCGGGCGTCATCAAGGAAGTTGGCCGATGTCGGAATGGGAGGAGCGTTAGTGAATCATCTCCATCTTCAGAGAGTGGGATCCGCAGTAGTCCCTTATGAACCAAAGGTAGCTGCGAGAGAAGGTTCCCATTGAATAACTGGCGCGGGAGGGGAGGAGACTCAGAGAGTATGGATGGACCGTCGTTTTGGGCATCCGAAGCGGGAGGAGCAGAAGAAGGATGCGCTTGGGAGGAACTAGACGTGTATGTCCTCGGGTGAACATTCCTCTCAATGTTGTCGACAATAGTACTACGCGACAGCTTTGGCATCTCGATACTTGTTGTGACCCTCTCAAACAAAACTTATTCTTCTTCTGATGTATCCGTTGACCCGAAAAATTACAAAGCAGAACCACTAGAGATTGAGTGAAATGAGAGAATGGGAATACCTCTTAGAAGTGGAGAAGCTGATGACATGGCAAACATCGAAGCGACAAAAACCACGATTGTGGTAAATGCTACGTTGACCTGCCTTCGTAGATCAAGAAGCTCAAACCAACTTCTTTCCGAGCAATGGTAAGCTGGGGATACTCGTTCACTAACTGATTTTGGTATGACTTCTTGTGCACCCTCTTATTTACATTACCAAAAGAAAGAAACATTAGTGAATAGAGAAAATAAACATACAAAGAAGATAAATAAGTTGAAGAAAATATAACAGAAACGAAGCTCTGACTATTTACTGAAAATTACTCAGTTCTTGAGAATTATCCAGCGGCCATCATCGCTCGAGTTCCCGCCGATAAGAAGGGTGTCCAGCTCCCAACCTTTATCTCCCTTTGGGAGGTCTATAATCAGCGGCCACTTCTTGTCCCCGGGGCGACGAGCAAAATAGTAACTCTCCTTGGAGTTCATCAATACCCAAACCCAGATTATATCTCATATTCATAACTTTAAAATAGAGAAGAACTCTATACAAGTTCAGAGTGAATCGAGGTGGGGCAAGGCTAAAAGTGTAGAAAAACTCTTGAAATAAAGGTGAGAACGGTAGTTTCAGCCTTAAGGCTATGTACATGGGGCTAATTGTGACTTGGTATGGGGATCTATAAGGGACTCCTATGGACATACTCTCTCCTAGTGCGTATATAACATCGAGGGGAAAGCTTTACAGTGATGATCCATAAATTTCCTAAATTCCTCTTGATTTATAACAAAAAGTGCAGAGAAAAGTAGGAAGAAGAGGAACTTACGAGGCTGATGATGGAGAATGAAGAAAGAATAAAGAAGAGAGACTTTAAATAGGCCACATACATCAAAGAAAGTTGAAAAACACCTTATAAATTCTTAAACGGAGCACATTTGCAGGTACTGGATGGTGAAGAGGCATGACTGATAGTATAATGGATGAAGCGAGACTACTGGCGAGTAAGGGAATAATAATTAGCAAAGGGGGCATGATTTCCATACTGAAAATAGAATTAAAAAAATAGACTCACGCCTGCTCGAGGAATCTCGAGAATGAATACGAGAATCTGAAGTGCCAAAGTAGCGTGAAAGACAGTCACTAACAATAGGGTAGTTGAATAGTCATTTTAAGAGCTGCACGGCATCTTCTAAAAAGTGTTAGAAGCAGTTGAAGGGATAAGTCATGATGGATAATATCATTTTACTCAGAATGATTATAATATTGTATATTGGCTTATTAAGAATAAGCCAAATATAATAGGAGCAAATGTACGAGCATAAATCCTCTCTCTACACAACCTCAAGGAAAGTCCAATCAGGAGAAAGCACAAAAATAGCTGACGTGGTAATCCAATTGAAGAAATTAAGGTTGTTGATTTAATTAGACGGTTCAGATTAGTTCAGTTGTTAATGCTGATAAATTCAATCTTATCAAATATTCTGTTAATCACATTTTTAGTGAAATTAGATAAACTAGATTAGATTTTATTTGATCATTTAAAAGCCTATAAATAGAGGTCAATTGTAACTCCAATGGGCATTCAAGACTTAATCAAGCAATTATACTCGTATTCATGTTGCTAATTCTCTCTCTCTTTCTCATTATTATCTTATTTTTCTTTAGAGTGTGAGGAATTTTTCCTTTACATGGGGAAAGATGAAAAGTTGAAGTCAACCATTAATTGCAGGCGTCCTATTATCTTCTTCTTCTCACACTAAGCTTAAATTGAAACATTAGTTGAACTAACAAGGAACATCATCCAACCATAAAAGAGATGGTGAAAGAGAAACACAGACATAGAGAAAGAGAGAGAGATAGATAAATAATCGAACGTCGGTGACTTACCGGTGAAGAGAGACGAAGTTGATTATCTGGATAGGAACATGGGGAAATCGACAGTGGTGTGGGCGTAGCAATTTAAGAATGGAGATAGAATGAAAAGGAAGAATTCAAAGACTCATCTCATTAATTTGACACATAAATAATTTTTTATTTTAAAAATTATAAAATATTTTATAAAAATTCATCCAAACAATTTTTTTCTTCACATATTTTAATGAAAGAAATTCACACAACAATTTTTAGAAAAGTCTTTTATAAAAGAAGGTTCCAAACATACCTAAGTTTTGACAGAAAACAAAGGGAGAACTATACAGATAGCCCATTTGGACCATTAGTGTAACAAAATGGCCGCCCAACTTTTAAATTACAAAAGAAGCCGAGTGATAAAGTTGTCAAGATCGAAATCCGGATTACATACAATAGTCGCATTTTAGTAGGATCGTGTCAGGATCGCAATCCAGATCCTAGGATCAATAGGATCACAACCTTAACAACAATCTGGTAAAAAATTTCAATCACAATTTCACATGCTTCTTTTATGGTTTGTGCATAGATGGATGAGTTGGCCTTTTGAAAATCAATGGAGTTTCAAAATATTGAGTTGTTAGCAATTTTGTAGAAATTTATGTTCCATTCTTATATTGGTGATAATGATATGTTTGAAAATTTTGAGAAAGAAAAATACATGAATTATGTGATGGTGATCAAAATCCCGATGGTAGTTGTGGTTCAAGGGATATGAATGATGACTCCATTGGTTGGAGAAAATAATGATTCTGAACGTGATGAGGAGATTGATGATGATAACATCAATGGTGGAAGAACCAATTAAGACATTCATTTTGATGATTAAATATTGTTATGTTTACTTGTCTTGAACATTTTATTAAACAAGTCTCATCACAAGGTAACCTAAATTCAAGGCTAGTAAGGAGACCATAAGGATAAAAATACATTTGACTACATAATTAATAATTTATATCGATTAAACTCATAATTGAATTTATTAATTATTATTATGATTAACTCCACTATAAAATCGTAATTGAACTCCAAGTATATTTTATATTACTCGATGTAATTATCATTGTCCTATTATTTATTATGTAATGCCCCTCCATAATATAGTACTGTGTATAATTAAATTAATTACTATTGACCTAATAGTTATACATATACTGGTATCCTTAGGTTCCAAATTCATTCTATTGATTAACTATGATAATTTCTATACTTGTTCTCTCAAGTAAAATTATCAAATCTTTAATACTCCAGTAGAGATACTAAACGCTTAGTTTATTGTGACCACATAAATGAATTACTTAAGAGATACTATGTAACTTAACTAAAAGTGTCTAAGATTCACTATATAATAACTCAGTCATCCAACCTACAGAATATGTTGACTTATAGAGTCTCATTCTAAATAGATTAAAATAACTAAGTTATTAAATATGAGTTCATAATTCTCAAGATTGAGAGCACTCATAAAATAATAGCAATGAGTCATGATTTTCATTTAAAAGTAATTTATTGAAAATTAGACTCATTAGTCCTTTCAATGCATTCCAGATGTACTAGTACATTAACTAGGTACTTTCTCTAGTGACCAAGGTAAGTCACTCTATATAATTTTGTTAATATACTACAATCTTTTCTTAGTAGAGCCCCAGCTTCACTAGACTGTAAAATTAAGTATTTACAAGTCATAAAAGACTATAAGTTAAATACTTTGTTCTCATGAGCTAAACTCCATAGGACTTATAAACAAGTACTATTATGCTTATTGACCTTTTATAAGAATGTATTGCACATAATATAAGAATAAATTATTTATTATTAATCAAAATTAAATGTGTTAGTAAATATAATAGAATTCAAGTGCTTTTAGGGCACAAACCTAACAATCTCCCACTTTCCCTAAAGTACTTCTACAACTAGTTTAACCTCCATGTTCTATGCATGTGACCTAAAGACTTTTGTGGGTAAAGTCTTCGTAAACAGGCCTGTTAGGTTCTATTGCTGAAATAATCTAATTGAAAACTTAAATCCATATACCCAACTCATATGAGATTCTTGCCATCACATATAAGCACATAATCTCTCGTTCTCCCTAGATACTTGATTATATGATTCACAGCTATCTAGTGAAATCCTCTAGGATTTAATTTATATTTGCTGACTAAGCCTACTATGAAATATACATCCGGTGTACAAATATAACATACTTAAGACTTCCGACTACCTAAAGCAAGGGAACCGTCTTCATGTTATTCATTTCATCCTATGTCATAACTGACAGAATACATAGGTTCGAAACCTAAAAAGGTAACAAGCCCTTTCTTGGAATCTGGCATTGCACACCTATACAACCTATTTATCTATGTAGATCAGGATAAAAACATCATTCTATATTTAAGTCTAAAAAACTTAGTTCATAGAATGAATGCCATTTTTTCAAAGTCTTTGATAACATAAATTCAAACAAAAATTGCTTTATAGTTGACATTTAATTCTACATCGTTCACGGTGATACAATGTCATCTACATCAAACATCAAGAAAATCATTATGTTTCCTTCCTTTCTTTTGTACTATGACTCATTATGATAATAATCAATATCAAAACTTTGAACATGATCAACAAAGTGTTTTAAGTCATTAATGCATGCTTGAGTCCGACTGGACTAATGCATCGTGTATATCATAATTTCTGGCCATTAATGACAAATTTAGAGATTGAGATATAAAGATATTCACTTTAAGATAGTGTTCTTGACATCCATTTGCCAAAATTCATAAACGATATGAGCTGTAATAGATAAAATATCTTTTTAGACATGAGCATGGTCATTAAGAAATGATCTTCTATATTTAATATCCTCTCTCTAAGTATGTCATTTCTCATTAAGTCTAACCTTGAAGGTCTTGACCTTGCATCTGTATCTCTTCCACCTGTAGATCTTCAAAACCCAATTCTTTAGGAGCCTCTACAAGCTTCCATACTTTATTAAAGTTAATGAAATCATTTTCAGATATCATTGCTTGAAGTCAATGATTACTTTGCATCATTTACAACCTTTATGTAGTTTCTAGGATCTGAGTCACGTTCCACTGAGACGGACTCGAAAGTCTCTCATAAACATGAATCTCTCAGTTGGTCATGATCTTCTCCCACGACGACATAGTGATTCGGATCTAGCTCATGTTCTACCAGGATTACCATATGGACTCTCCTAAGAACATTTATTTCTCATATGAATGAGAAATGCTACCACTACAATAAGGTTGTGTAGTACTAGGAAGTACTTCATTCTTTTTCTCTTTACTAGTTGGATTCTCACTAACATCTGGACTTCTATATTACCAACTGGATTGCGTGACACATGCATTATTAGAAAATTCTACTAAGTTTGTGTTGCGTCTAGATATTCCTTTTGAAATATAGTCTTCTTCAAAGAACACGATGTTTATACTTACAAACACTTCTCATTCTTGGTATTATAAAAAACCAAATAACCCACATTCCTTTTTACATAGCCTACAACTAGATATCATTTTGATCTACCATCTAGCTTGGCATCATTCTCTTTTAGCACGTGTGCTAGACATCCACATATATGAAGGTTGCATAAACTAGGTTTATGAACATTCTATAATTCTTGCGGTGTTTCAGGTACTGCCGTAGATGATGTCAGATTCAAAATATGTCATCTATATATTTAATCCTAAAAAAGAAATAGGCTAGTTAAATAACTAAACATAGATCTTATCATGTAAAAAGAAAACATTTCTCCTTACTATTACGCCATTCTCTGGGTGAAGATGTAACCAACTGGGATATAATCCTGATAATTATTATGTGGTCTGTGAATGTCATTAAGAGGTACTTACCTCTTTGATCAAATCGAAAAGACTTAGTTTGTCTCTCTAATGCCTTCTCAAATTATGTTCTAAACTTTTTGATTTCTTAAAAGTTTCATAATCAAGAAGCATTAGACAACCATAGTCATATCTAGAGTGCATGTCAATAAAGTTGACACCACCCATAGCTACCTCTCACCTAGACTTTCACTTGTCCCACTCAAGTAATATACTCCAACATTAACGCCACATGCCTCTATGTCTTTCTATCTAAAATACTACTCTTGGTCATATTCTTGTCAATAATGGATTCGCTTACTGATAAGAGTTCAAAAATTTAAAGGCTACAAAGCCTGTCACTTATAAGTCTTCGAATCATACTTAGATTATATGACCTAGACATATGTTATAGACATATAGTTGGTTTGAGAAACTTTTCTCTTCTATAATGTACTATGTATACTGTTATTTTACTCCATGTCATGCAACAAAGGAAATATAAATAAATGTACTATCCAAAATTAGTGCATATGCTTCTATCAAAAGAATAACATGCAATCTCTCTCATTTAGCTTTCTGGTTTCCTAGAACCTTCACAAAGAATTGTGAATGTCATTAGTGATTTCAAAGTCTTCACATCAGGATGTAGTTAAATCAATCATTGATAACTTCTTAATGAGATGCATGTTTTAGCTCTTTATAGTTAAGAAAATATTTTAGCTGGTTTTCTTGTATCTAGTCTTCCTGCAATAGAAGCACTTCCATTAGAACTTGCTCTCTTTTTACTACTCTGAGTCAACTCTATTTAGATATATTTATCTTCTTCATCTTATCTAGGCTAAGCTTAAGCCCAAAAGAAGAAGTGGATTGAGTCACGTTCAACATAAACTATCTTCAAGATTCTCTTAACTATCTAGAGTTCCTAGTTCAGTTAGACTCGATTAAATATTTCTGCATGTGCTATAGTTTAATCATGAACTGATTTAAGGAATCCGCTCAGGTATCCAAGACTATATCGATTTGGGGTTTTCCATCGATTTTAGTTATAGGAATCTATGTCTAGTTAAATGAAAATGACCGTAAGGATATGGTCATCAACTAGAGTTTCCTTTGCCATCTTAATCTTTAGCATTATCCTTCAGACATCTTACTGGAGATTAATAATTATATTATCTTCTAGGAGAATAAATTTACTATAGTTCTGACATATTTTTCATATAATGACACTATGTAACATGGTGCTAAAATTCAATCTATCTACATAGTCAATATTAATTTTATTCTCCTGTTTGTAATGAATGAGAATTTTACATGTCGTCCATGAGCCCATTAGCATCTATATTGAAAATATTATCGACATTAATGGATATTAACAAGTCTAGACTTTAAGAAAGGTCTAGAAGAATGAGTGTACTTCCTTCTTCTTATGGTCAGATTAAAGTCCTAGTTAATGTCGATAATATTTTCAATATAGATGCTAATGGGCTCATGGACGACATGTAAAATTCTCAATCATTACAAACACATTCTAATTAAAGCATACATAATGACATGAATATAAAAACTCAAAAAAATTAACATGCAATGTACGCAACGATATTTCAACTCTCATAAACATACACACACTTAGGCAGAATGCACATTAAAAAAAATAGGTAAGATAGTTCAATCCAATTAGCTACCAATTAGATATTAATACATAGTAATCCTATTAATCTAGTATTAATATCTAGCAATTAACTAACGTTCAGCTTTGGTCTCTTGAAATAAGTAATAAAAAATGTTTAGGTGGGATACTACAAAAATGAGTCAAGTGTATACCATTATTTCACCCTCAGGCTTATGACAAGGGGACAACTCTTACTTAGACAGATCATTTTAGTTATTCACTTATCAAGGAGATCATTACGAAGACCATACTTGTAATATCTTATACTTCAGATATCCTCCTTTAGGGAGCTTTCAAGATTGAAGACGAGATATCCTAACACCTTACTATGATCTAATAATGGAGACCGTGAGTTTTAATTAAGAATCTCGCTACCACTTGATTTTTTAAATAATGTGAATTTTTATTACTGTGGGTTACTAAGTGACATTAGGTAATTATTCAACCTAATCTTTAGCAACCTACTCCGATTAAACAAGCATGCTCAATTAGTTAATATAATTTTATCTAAATTATAATAATCTCACAATTTATTAAAGTCAAAATAAATATCTAATGAGATTATTAAAATTAAAAATTACATTTATATAAAACTAATAACAAGCTTTAAGGGTTAGCCATTTTATACTCTAATTGATTATGCTTAATTTTGAGTTCATTATGCAATCATAAACGCTTATCCTTTTAAAAATCTAACACCAAATGATATCTAAAAGTGATGTGCATAACATAAAATTATCTAAGCATGTTGGGTATAAAATATAATTAAAAAACAACAGGGTATAAAAGATCAATATCTAAAATATACTCTAGCCTTGCATAACCCTACTCTATCTTAATTTAAAATCTAAAATCAATCTTCAAGATAGGCTTAGATCTTATCTTTGGCACCAAAACCATCTTCCGCTAGTTTTCACCCTTAATCTCACCTATGGCCACCGCCGACCATCACACATTGCCTCATGAAATTCATCTCGTTCCAATGAACTAAAGAAAAAAATGAAAAAAATTCCCATGACTTCCCGATGCATCAAACTCAGCCTCAAAAGAAGACCAAACATCCAAATTTGGTCTTCTTTTGAAAGATAAAATTGTGGGTCTTTGAGTTATCTTTCTAGGGGATTTTGAATCGACTCAATGCGATATGGGATCTGAAAGTTATGATCCAAATGTCGAGTCTGTCCGTGTAGCCACCTTCTACGCTTTTCATCCATTTTTTGATTCTCTTTTTGCATCATTTCGATCTCCATCTGATATGAATAATTACATCACAACAATCTTAACTTTCTCGATTAAAGTTTACAAGAATTCTATGAAAAATAAATATGAATCCTAAAGGAAAAAATAATCTCTTCATAGACCGTCCCTCTAATTACATAACCAACAAAAATTTATACATAAAATCTAAATGGTTATGCAAGGAAATAATGAAAATAACCAAAAACATCATTAATATTTACTCTAATACTCATTGAAGGAATCAACGCAGCGAAAAATATAAGGTCTTAAAAAATTCGAGAAACAACCTACTTATACGGATTAGAAAAAATATCTTTCGAAGCCTGAAATCAAAAATTGAATCGTCAATCAAAATTATGAGCGGGTGGGCGCTCGAATAAAATTAGACAAAAAAGCTAACTCATATTTTTTTCTAAAAAGTTTGTTCGGCCATGGCATTTTTACTTCATTTCTTAAGAAGCAAGAATTATCTATAGATTTTACTATTGAGAATTTATGGACTCATTATCTAATAACTGAGTCATCTAACCTATGAAATATGTTGACTCATAGAGTCTAATTCTTAATAAATCAAAGCAGCTAACTTATTAAATATGAATTCATAACTCTCTCAAGATTGAGAGCACTCATAAAATAATAGCAACGAGTCATGATTTTTATTTGATAGAATTTACTGAAAATCAGACTCATTAGTCATTTCAATGCATTTCAAATACACTAGTACATTAACTAGGTACTCTACCTAGTGACCAAGTTAAATCACTCTATATAATAGAGTTAATGTATTACAGTATTTTCTTAGCAGGGTGCCTAACTTCAATAGACTATGAAATGAAGTTAGAATGAAGTTAGGGGTGTTCACGGTTCGGTTTGGTCGATTATTTGGATAAAAATCAAACCGAACTGAAACTCAAGGTTCGACTCTATATCGAATTGAACCGAACCGTAAGTCTCGTATGAACTGAACCAAACCTAACCATAACTTACGGTTTAGTTCGGTTCGGTTAGGTTTTGCCGTTAAGGGGTAACATTCTCATCTCTCAGTGAGGGAAATCCCGGTAAGGGATATTCAGCAACATTCAAGAATTATGTTCAACAACTAAGACATAAATACAAAAAAATAGATCTAAGAAAATGTTGTAGAACCAAAATCAGCTAAAGCGCAAACCAAAGACGAAGAAGAAAAAAGGACAACGTACGAAAGAAGAGAGATCCCAGAAGAAGAATAGCCAGATCTAAATGAAAGACAAAAGAAGAAATTAGATGAAGAGAGCTCTCCACATGCGCAAAATGTAAAAAGCATAATAGTTTCGCAAAATTAGATGAAGAGACCTTCATTAATCTTGTTTGTGTACTATTTCTTAACAGTTTCGCAAAGAGAGCTCTCCACATGCGGACGACGGAGAGAGAAATTAGATGAAGAGAGCTCTCCACATGCGCAAAATGAGAAAAACAAAGAAAAAAAATTAAAGGTAATTAAATCATATGTTTTTTTTGTCAACAAATTAAATCATATGTTAAAAATTGTCATGTAAATAAAGAAAAAAAAAGATATTCATATAGGATGATCTATTAAAAGTGATGAATTGTGTTATTTTTAAAACAAAAGACGATAAGAAAACTACTGTTGAAAGTGGGTTTCATCAGCTTGTGGTTAGCAAAATTGGAGGTCGCATCCAATCATGTAAGAACTTATCTCGTTAAAGACTTAAAGGGTAAGATAACGTGGCTTCCGGCTTCAATAAACAAAGTTCGAGAATTTTCTTGGAATTTATTAACATACTCAACGTATCCTATGTACTTCGAACAAGAAATAATAATTTATTTTTACTAATAATTTAACACTAAGGCAGAAAATTATAAGAAAATTATAAGAAAATTAAAAATTATTAGTACAAAGATAGTATCATTGGATAAGGAGATATTATCATTTATAATATAAAATTTTAATTTTTTAACATGTTTTTTAAGAATTTTGAAGTATATTTTTTATATCTAGATTTTTTTTTAAATTCCGTGGATAGCATGGATATTTACTAGTTTCATTAAATATTATCTAACTCACTTACTCAGTTACTCTGGCAAATATTTTAAAATTTAATAAATTCAATCTTATTTTGCTTTACAGATTGAACAAGATGTTTCAAAATGATATACATAAAGACTGATCAGAACTTTCAAATCAACGAATAAGAAATTATACCTGAATTTTATTTATAGTAGCATCATTGAAAAATATTAATGTCAAAAAATATTAGAAGACTTCCATGAAAGGATGCAAACTCTCCCAAATTAGTATTAATTATGTTATTTAAATCCCCAATTATTAAGGTAAATAGAAATAGGAGTACAAAAAAGCCCCTCTACTTAGAAGACTTCCATAGAGAACTCACGCTTTACAATCTCCTTGGTAAATCATTCTTTAAACTAGTTATATGCACGGTTGCACGGGGTGATGAAATATTTTAAGTTACGCATTATTATAATTTAAATATATTAACTTAAAATTGCTATATTATTATCAAGATATTAATCCTATACATTACTATTTGAAAATGATAGATGGATATACACAGGTTATAAATTATATATTCTCATTTTCATACACTAACAAACCTTTAAATTGCTTTAGTAAAAAAAATTTGAAATTGCAAATAATATAAGAGAAGAATTTATCTTTTGCACAAAATATAAACCAGAATTTGAAAAAAAAATCAGGTAAACAAAATAAAACCAAGGCTTTAACTTTTAGGAAATTCATATTAGCAAATATATTGTGAAAAGAGATAAAAGTGTAAAAGTAAAGAAAGAAAAAAAGAAGTTGAAAGGAAATTATTGTTAACTGATTTATATATATACATAACCCTCATAGATTTCTTGACTGCCGATTAAAGAATGTGATCATACAAATTTTGGAACAATATAACTTTATCACATACTCGTAAGTAATTAATCAATGTACATACATTTCAAACACAATAAAATATGTATCATTTTTGTTATAAAACATTAATCCTTCAATGTAAACTACGGAAACTCGTGATAAATATTTGGGGTAGGCATGCACAACGGAAATTGATAGTGAAACTGTTAAGAAATAGTACACAAACAAGATTAATGAAGGTGGTTGACAGTTTGTTTAGTTAGTTAGTTTGTATTGCTAACTGTTTTCTTAGTACTTTTCTCCCTTTTTAGCTTTGCTTTCATTTCATGTGTATCTCTTTTCTTTTAGTATAAATACAATATCCGTATACTTCACAAGAGTTTGTGAAGTATATGATTTATCCAAGATCTCTTCAAGAACACTACTTCGTCTTCTACCTTTCTTGTTTCTTCTTTCTATTGTTTTGAAGTCTTGGGCACTAGGAATAGCCTTGTTATTCTTCACATGGTATCAAAGCAAGACGAGGACTCACGTCCAATGGCATCCAACAACTGTTCTGAAAACACTGCAGTTGCCACGAATAATACTACGAACAACACTATGAATTTGATGAACAACAATGGAGCTGGAAAAAGTTTCATATACATCACTACTAACCTTACCAGCTCAGTTTTTGTCAAACTTGACCAGAACAATTATGTACTTTGGAGATCATAAGTCATTCCTGCTATTATAGGACATGACCTCGATGGCATCATTTTTGGCTCAGCAGAAAAGCCAAGCAAGAATCTTACAAACGGAGAAGAAAATCCAGATTACAGAAACTGGATGAGAAAAGACCAACTTTTTCTAAGTTGGCTGCGAACCTCGATGACTGAAAATGTTCTTGGCACAGTAACTCAATATACTACTTCTTTCGAGGTCTGGACTTCACTAGAAAGACATTTTGCAAGTCAGTCCAGAGCAAGAGTGATGCAACTGAAGAAAGACCTGCAGAATACAACCAAACAAAACCTTTCAATCTCAGAATTTTATGACAAGCTGTAAACGAGCAAGATTTGATCCTTCAAATCTTGAATGGTCTGAGAGGTAAATTTAACCCTGTAGTGATAATAACAAGATCTGAGGAGTTGAGTATGGAAGAAATATAATCTATGCTGATGTGTCACGAAAATAGATTGGAGAGACACTTTGCTATCAGTGAAAACCAAGTTAAGCTCAGTGTTAATATGACCATCACCTTAGATTTTCAACGAAAGGACTTCTAACAAAATGGAAATAGGAATTCTAGAATCAATCAATACTCAAATCAGTACAATGTAACATGAGCAATATGCAAGGAATAAGAGGTGGTAGAGGAGACATAAATGGTGGCAAAATTACCTGTCAAGTATGTGCAAAACCAGTATTCTCAATATTCTCAATTCTCTAACAACTTCAAAAACAATCCTTCTACCTTTATGACCTCAAATCCTTCAGCATTCACGGCCTCTCTTTCTACCTACATGGAGTCTCCTGACTCATTAAATGAATGTGCCAGGTATGCTGACAGTGCTATCACGAACCATGTTACTGGTGAGCTAGCTAATCTAAGTAGACCTCAAGAATATATTGGTAAAGAAAGACTGGTTGTAGGTAATGGCAAAACCCTTACTATAACTCACATTGGCAGTGCTTTATTACCTACTAAAGAGCATGATTTGAACCTAAATTGCTTACTTAGAGTTTATGATATCAAGAAAAATGTAATTAGCATATGAAAGATTACTCATGATAATTATATCTTTATTGAGTTTCACTCTAATTCTTGTCTTGTGAAGGACAAAACCAAGGGAACCCTTCTTTTACGAGGGATGCTTAAGGATGACTTGTACCTGTTGACTTACCTTGATTCAAGTGGTCCTACTGCTCTTTCATGCTTTCTTCAGCCTAGCATATCATGTCCAAGTCTCTCTAGTGTTAATAACTCTCATTTTGTTGTTTCTTGTGACTACAATTAGAGTCAAACTGAACCTTTTCATTGTAATTCAAAGTCTTTGTTCATTAAAAAAAAATTTCTCCTTACTCAAATCTGTGTGATTCTGCCACTAACACTGTCTAAATTCCACATATTACACAAATTCATGGAAAACCAGTTGCTTATAGCGCGAATACCACAAATTACTTTAATATATGGAATATGAGGTCAGGACATCCTTTTTATAGCATTTTAACTATATCTCTAAATTTGAGCCACTCAAACCTCACTATGAAAAAAACTGTTTTCTACAAAGCCTGTAAAAAAGGCAAGACTCACGTTCTGCCTTTTCCCTTAACCCAAACTAAAACAAAAATGCCCCTTGAGCTCATCCATACTGATTTATGGGGTCCAACACCTTTGCTTTCTATTGAAGGGTATAGGTATTACATAAACTTCCTTGATGACTACATTAGGTTATTCTTGGATATACTCTCTCAAAAATAAGTCTGAAGCCTTACAAATTTTTATCTTATTCAAAAAATTCATTGCAAACCAGTTAAATCTCAAAATCAAAGCTGTTCAATCTGATTGGGGAGGAGAATTCAGACTTTTCCTAACCTTTTTACAATCTCAAGGTATTCAATTTAGGCATCCTCGCCCATATATTCACCAACAAAATGGTAGAATTGAAAGAAAGCATAGACATCTTGTAGAAACTGGCTTAACACTTCTGGCTCAGTCTCAACTTCTTCAAAAATACTAGTGAGAAGCCTTTCATACATCTGTTTATCTGATTAACAGATTGCCTACTCCTGTTCTTTAATACAAATCACCCTTTGAACTCATTTTTGGACAAAAACCTGATTACACCATCCTAAGACCTTTTGGGTGTACCTGTTTTCCTAACCTCAGACCATACAATAATCACAAACTTGATTTTCACATTGACTTGTGTATCTTTCTTGGTTATTCTTCTAGTCATAAGGGATTATGTGTCTTCACAAGTCTGGCAAAATATATATCTCCATAAATGTTACTTTTAATGAGACAAACTTTCCTTTTAGGACTCTTTTTCATACAACTTCTAAAGCTTCTTCTTGTGATATAGATAATCTATTTCTGTCTACTATCCAAACTCAGTTTGTTCCTGCTAGTCACACTTCACAAACCCCTACTGATAGTGCTTCTTAGGATTATGTCACAGGTCAGCCACCTCATCATTCATCATCTCAGGTATCTCCTGGTTCTTCTCCTTCACATGATCTGATTTACCCGTCAGAGCTGAGTTTTGTGTCCAAAAAACACGGACAGTGCAGCTGTAAAACTGCTGTAACAGACGGATCGTAGCACATCCACTTTCGTAAGGCATAACTTTTGACACGAGTGGAACCATGAGCCCTGTAAGGTATCAAATTAAAGCTTATTCAGAGACCTACATGTGCGATAGGGTTTACCCATCAGAGGTGAGTTTTGTGTCCAAAAAACATGGATCGTGCAGCTTTAAAACTGTAATAATAGACTGATCATAGCACGTCCACTTCCGTAGGGCATAACTTTTGACACGAGTGGAACCACGGGCCCTGTAAGATATCAAATTCAAGCTTATTCAGATACCTACAGGTGCGACAGGGTCTACCCGTCGGAGCTGAGTTTTGTGTCGTGCTTCTTAATAATGTATACGACATGAATTTCATCTACACCTATGCTGAGGTTATGCCTCTTATTTAAGATTTTTATCCCTGAAAGAATTTTGTATGTGTTAGGGGTGCGTTGGGAAGGGGCAAGGTAGAAAGTGCCAAAAAAAAATTATGATAGAGGGGGGAAATGGGAGGTTTAATCCTAAAGCTATATGCATAAGGGCCAAGGTGATTTGACACAAAAGATTTCAGGGGAAAAACTTGGGTATTCTGTCCCCAAAACCACAAAATACATCTGAGGGGAAGGCGTCTTTATGACAGTCCATATAGCGGTTGAACTTGTCCGCTTCCTAACTAGTGGAACAGCGACCTTGAACTCTCTTTCTCCCATAATTGATGAAGAAACCCCTAAGAAGAAGAAAGGAACATAAAAGGAGCAAAATGGAAGAAAACAAATGGGACTTACAGGGGGACAGAGTATGCGCAGAAGCGAAATAAGGAAGACAATGACTTTAAAAAGACTCTACGGACACAAAAAAAAGAATTAAATTCAATTTATGGATTTTAATGAAAAGCAAAATGCTATCAATTTCTAAAAAAATATGACGTGGAATTTAGCAGGTGCATAGGGTGGGTGAAGCGATAGTCACCTCATTTCAGAAGTGATAGTCGCCCGTTCCAGAAGCGATAGTCACCCGTTCCAGAAGCGATGGTTCCTCGCTTAAACATTGTTTCTGTAAACATGTCTTGGATGATTTTTTACCTGTTCATTATGTTCATACATAAATCTTATAGCATCGGTTGTTTATCTTGTTATTATCAAAATGTTAAGAAACTACTTTTAATTATTTTTGGATATTTTTTTTAATCAGTACATATCTTTTCTTTGACTTTTTTCTCTCATGCAAAATGATAATAATTTTTCCTCTAGCCTTACAAAATTTGAGAGGTCTACCTACTTTTAGCATTTTCGTTGGTGAATGTATTTTACCATTTTTAAAAAATATCTGATATATAATGTAACCATAGTAGAAAACGTATGAAACATTAAACTAATATATTATTGATTAGAGTTAATAATTTTCAAATAAATGTTTAGAATTAATATTTGTATAACGTATATGAGCTTCGAATAATTATGCCCGGGTGAAAAAGTAGAGCACTCTTTTAACTCAAATATTAAATTCACTCTTTAACTCAAGTCTTTTGGTTTTTCTCTTATTCTCCTTTTTTTTCTAAACTTGCATATTGATAATCTTTCAGTGTGTTAGTTTTTAATCTCATCCATGTAATTTAAAATTATCAAACAATATTCGTTGATAAATTAATTATTTCTTGTTTTAAGCCCACGCGTGGCATAACACATGTATTTTGTTGGTATATAAAATGATAGAAACAAAATTACTTTACAAAATCCCTTCATGATAATTGTAAAATTTGGTAGTCGTCTTTTCTAACAAAACCAAAATCCATGTACATATTGATTCCTTCTTCTTTTCTCGATTAAAGGTGCAAAGGAATAAATATGCACCTTAGATAAAAGAGGTTGTCCCTACAAAATGTCAAAGGGCGGTCATGCACTAAGAATGAACGCACATTAAGGATTGATAACGGAAATGCATTCAGAGTTGACAAAGGGCATCTTTATATAATAAACAGATACATTTACATAAGCAACATATACATTTACATAAGCAATGGATATATTTATAGGGTCAACAGAACGGACATGTACTTATTCACAATGGGAATACATTTAAATAGAATCGACAAGTTGGATGCCACGTCACCTAAAGATAAACTGAACCAATCAGAAAAAGAGGTACAAATAAACACCATAACAAAGCAATTGCAGCTGTCATATGGAATCCACAAATCTGATTGACTTTGCAAATATTTCAGTTAAGATTGATTGAAGAAATCTCAGAGAATAAAGTATTTTGTACTCTTAGAATATTATCTATTGTATCTGCTGATGTGAAAAACATGTCAGCATCGATTGTTGAGGGGTCCGCCACGTGTCCCTCAGGGATTCATCTAGAAGTCTGTAAAAATCAAGAACGATCATGAAAGCAGTAGGCAGGGCACCAAGGTGTGCCCCACCTAATGCACGCTGACGATCAAGTCAGTCGAATGTTTAGAGAAAAGTAGTAGTGTGGAGAATTACTTACCGTTTAATGGGGATCATCATATATTATTAATAATGAATTTATGCATCAGTCAAACGTTCAGGTTCAGTGTATCTTCTTCCTTATTCTAATAATGAATGGAGATATTCATGGAGAATATTCTCTACATCAGTATATTTTGGTTATCACGTTATTCTCTTTAACAACCATTGAGATTGCTTGATAGATTTGATGTGTACCTATCATTTTCTTGTATGATTGATTATTATATCTTATCGTGACAAGAAAATAATATTGGCTATCTCGAGTAGCCAAGATCCTAGGTATGAGATTACCTCATCATCCGTGTGACATTGATAGTGTAAGTATAGGTAGGGTCATGTCCATCAATCTGGTCGTGGTGGGTGACTCAGTCATCATTGTGACTTTGGTTACGGACGAGTCTCCGGCTTGGACTTAATGTGGGCCCTACCCAAGAAATAAGAGTATTGAGTCTTGTTCAGAAATATTATTGAGTGAGTTTTAGCCTGAGTGCTTTTTTCTCCCCTGTAGTTTCCCCCAATTTCTTGAGTCTAGAGCATAGCGATAGAGTTAGGAAGTATATAGTGGAGGGAGCCAGGAGCTTTTACCCAAGACTCTGTCTCTGCACTTAATTGAGTGTTAAGCATATGTTGGCGTTGAAATCATCAAACAATAGAGTTTATGTCTAAATATCTAAGTATTTGTTGCTGTTCATGATGGCATCTCAAAGCATCTTGTGACTGAGACGAACTTTCTTCATATTTGTCAATTGACTCTTGGTAAAAATGTCATCATCTTGATTAATGTTGGAGTTTTTCATGTAATGATGTGCGTGACCGTGTTGGGACCTGAAGCTATGTGGTTCAGGTTTGTGCGAGTTACTTCGAGTAATTATCAGGATCGAGTCCCTATGATTTTCATCTGACAACCAGACGACTTGAATTAGATCGATGGTCATCACAGCTAAACCTTTACACATTCGTCTAAATGTATGGTGAATACTTGGTGTTAAGATTTAATTCATTTGATCTGGTGTAGGCGATAAGACAGTCAGTCTGTTTAGATTGCTTCATTATGAGGTTGTATTTTCATGTTGATCCATGTTTGACCATGTATCTGGTACATTACTTTAGCATCTCATGTCACTTGGCTGATGATGGAGTTATTACACTCGATGGTGTGCATTCTTAGGGTTCTTCTTGCCATCCAGAGATACATTTTCAGAAAATAAGCCGTGGCTGGGAACTGAAGGTTTTGATGCTTTGGTTGTTGACTCTTTCTTATAACTCAATGTTTGAGCTTATTGATATGTCCAAGTCACGTAGTGATTCGACTGCCTAAGTCTTCTGTTGCTTTGGCTAAAATTTATGGTGATTTTGTAGCGTAGTTAGGCACAACGAGTGTCTATAAGTTAGCCTAAAAGAAAATCGAGCGGTTTTTCTCTTGGAGAACAAATGACTTTTGAGTATCTATGGAGTGATACCCCCATCATCATACTTTGAGTTTGACAATATTCTTGAGTTACTGAAGGTCCATAGCTTCTATGCCCCCAGAATATCGACCAAATGTATCCCATCTAGCGGTGGGTTTGTATGTGGTCTTGTTGACGTTCTTCATTTCAAATGAATTTCTTGTTTTGTTTAGCTTGTCGTTACATTTCTCTGTGTGTATGTGTTTGCGCATGCAATTCATCAATGTTTTCGCTTTCTAGTGGAAGGTTTTGGAGGCCTCTTTGCCTCGTTTACTCAAATCATGTTTGACCAGTCCTTGATGGTGTGGTCCTTTAGAGTCATCTTCAATACAGTGCCAAGATCCTTTATGATTTATGATTTTGGCTAATCTCAATACCATAGTCATCAGTGTGACTTAGGAGTCAGTTTCATAATTGTGATTCTTGGTACCATAATTATCTTGATAACTTCTGGTATCTTAACTATCTGTGTGATGTAGTGTAATATAGTTATCTAGGTAACTTTGGGTACCGTAGTCTTCTGGGTAACTTTGGGTACCTTCGCCATCAGCGTGACTTGGAGTATCATAGTCATCTGTGTGACTTCGGCTCCATAGTCATCTGGGTGGCATCGGGTCTTATAGTCATCTAGATGACATCAGGGGTTACAGTCATCAGCGTGACTTCAAATATCATGGTCATCTAACAGACGGTCATAGTCATCTGTGTGACTTTAGATTTTATAGTAATTTGAGTGACGATCATAGTCATATGCGTGACTGCATATCTCATAGTCATTTGAGTGCAATCATAGTCATCTGTGTCACTTCGGGTATCATGGAATACTATCGTGATCCTTTTACCCTAAGCATGATCAATTCTCTTAGTCATCTTAGGTGAGTAGGAGTCTTCGGCGGCCATGGCCTTTATCGAGGTCTTTCGTTTGAACATCTCATTTGCTCGGGTGTCATGAGATATTACCGTGGTCTTTTGCCCTAGGTAGGATATTTTTCTAATCATCTTCTATAATAACGATGCCTCGTTAGGTCGTCACCTTAGATTAGGTCTTTTTGCCTTGCGTAGGGTCTTTTTCCAGAGCATCTTATGTGATAAGGATGTCACGTTAGGCCGTCACCCTGGGTGAGGTCCTTTGTCTGAGGGTTCTTTGACCTCGGGTGCCACGTGATACTTTTGTGGTCATTTTGCCCTATATGGGGTCTTTCACCGGATCATCCTTAGTAATTAGGAGGCCTCATTAGGTCGTCGCCTTGGTTAAGGTCTTTCGTCTGATCATCTTATGTGCTCGGGTGCCACGAGATACTTTCGTGGTCCTTTTGCCCTATGTAGGGTCTTTCTTCGGATCATCCTTAGTGATCAGGAGGCCTCGTCAGGCCGTCGCCTTGGTTGAGGGCTTTCTTCCGACCATCTTGTGTGTTCGAGTGCCATGAGATACTTTCGTGGTCCTTTTTCCGTATGTAGGGTCTTTCTTCGGATCATCCTTAGTGGTCAGGAGGCCTTGTCAGGTCGTCGCCTTGGTTAAGGTATTTCGTCCTATCATCTCGTGAGCTCAAGTGCCACGAGATAGTATCGTGGTCCCTTTTCCCTATATATGGTCTTTTCTTCTAGTCATTTCTGGTGAGTAGGAGGCCTCGACGGTCATGACCTTTATCGAGGTCTTTCATCTAATCATCTCGTGTGCTCGGGATAGCTGCTCTATGGAGCACTCTTTGAATCGTTCCTTCAATTTTAGAACTTTGCTATGATTTACCCCCATCCTTGTGTCTAGCTTAAGAATCTTCGTTGACATGCAAGCAAAGCTTCATATTTGGCTTCTTTGTTTGATGTACTGAATGCGAAGTGAATCACTCTTTCAATTATGGTCTTATCTGATGTTTTGAGTATCAGTCTGACTTTACTTCCTCATGCGTTTACAGAGCCATCCATGTTGAGCGCCCTTTCCATTTTGAAGGTTCTTTACCCGTGCATCTATCCATCGTGTCATCTTCCATGACATATTCTGTACGGCTCGAGTCATCTTTCTCTTGGGGTGGCGTCATCTCTACCACAAAGTCAGTGAGTTCTTGAGCCTTGATTGCGGTCTGAGGTTCGTATCTTATGTCAAACTCTCCGAGCACTTCCATCGTCTTCCACATGTACTCTTGGAACATTTTATAGACTAAAAGTTGATGGGTGTTTCTTGTGTACTTTAGTCTGAATAGCATAACTTTGTAGCATCAATTCCTCATCTTAGAGAAAAATGATATCTTGTCTTCGTCTGAGTAAGGCATGGTATCTGATTGTACCCAGAGAAAGCATCCATGAGACTAAGCATCTCGTGGCCCATTGTAGCATCCATCAATTGATTAATTTTTAGAATAGGGAAGTTGTCCTTTCGGCATGCCTTATTCGGGTCATTGACCCCTATACAGGACTTCCACTTTTCGTTCTTCAACTTTTCCTTTAGTGTGTTGGCCAAGCAGTTTGGGTAGTGGACCTTTCAGGTCTCGATAATTATGCTTGCTCTTTCGCGGGAGCATTTGTGTAATCTATGACCTCTCGGCTCTTGCTTGATGACTCACATGAGCATTTGCGTAATTTGTGACCTCTCGGATCTTGATAATCATGTTTGATATCTTCCAGAGCATTGGTGTGATCTTTGACTTCTACGGCCTTGATAATTATGTTCGCTCTATCATGGGAGCATTGGCGTAATCTGTGGTCTCTTGGTTCTTAATAATCATGCTTGCTCAATCGTGAGAGCATTTACATCATCTGTGACCTCTCGGATCTCGATAATTATATTTGCTCTCTCGTGGGAGCATTTGCGTATTTTGTGACCTCTCGAGTCTTGATAATTATGTTCACTCTCTCGTGGGAACGTTTGCATGTTTTATGACCTCTCTAGTCTTGATAATTATGTTCGTTCTCTCGTGGGAGCTTTTGCATATTTCGTGACCTCTCCGGTCTTGATAATTATGTTCGCTTTCTCGTGGGAGCGTTTGCATATTTCATGACCTCTCTGGTCTTGATAATTAAGATTGTTCTCTCGTAGGAGCATTTGCATAATTTATGTTTTAATTGCACTTATATATTCCTAGGAGATTTACAACACACACACACACACACACACACACACACATATATATATATATANAGCGGGCCCAAGCGATCCATAGACCTCGTGTTGAGATATCATGGTGAAATAATTAAGAGATTATGAGACTTTCTATTATGTCATAGGATCTCATTGCTTATAAGGGTTTCATGTTTGATATCATACTACATTAAAGTGCTTTAAAAAATATTCTTGAAAATAATAGGAAATTTCAGCATAAAAAATAATTAACGTACCTCATTTAATGGAGATCATTGATGTGAGTCTTGATTTTGAGAGAATAAAAATCTAAAATAACGCAGATATGATCTTTGTGATCTGCTTCCGAATCTTAAAACTTGCTTTTGTCCAATATGCTAAATAATATTTATTGTATTATTTTTCTCAAAATTTTAATGGAGATCATCGATGTGACTTGCGATTTCGAGGGAATAACAAATTTATAATAATGTTGATCGGAACTGTGTGGTCCACATCTCAATCTTGAAGCTCACTCATGTTTGAGATATTAAATAATAATTATGCAAGTAATTACATTATTCAACTGACATTAATAGTACATGAAATAGTGTAAATTAAGTAAAAAGAATTTTATAATTTAATCACATTAAAATAAATAATAAGAAAATAAATTGTTTGATAATAAAGTAAATAAATTATTATTATTATTATTATGTGTAAATAAATCTTCTCTTGAGTTTATATTTATTGCATATTTGCTCGGTCATTTTTTGTTCATTCAGAACTTGGAAAATATTTGTTTTGAGAAGCTGATGTGGGCCATCAGAAAAGGGAACAGGTGCTGGGCTGCCTTTATGGGTTTCATAAGGCGCAAAGGCCATGGAAGAAACGCCCAGCCCCAGGACTCGGGTCAGGCCTGCGCGCGGGTCGCGTCTAGGCGCGGGTTGTGCCTGGACGCGGGTCACTCAGGTCGCACATAGGGCTGGGCTGTAGTTCTCATGGGCTCCTTGCGTGGGCTTCTCATAAGCTTTCTTCTCTTCTCCATCGGCCATTGCAGCAATCCTTCTTGGGCCCCCTTCCATGGATCAATGGGTTATGTACCAGGTAGGTTAACCCGGTAATTTGGAAGCAGGTAAGGATGAAAGACCGCTGCCGGGGAGGCGCGTACTACGCGTGTTACCGCATCCGGCGGCCGTTGACAACCGGAATAATCTTAAAAACGCCGTAACTCCCGTCTGAACCTTTTTATGGGCACCTTTAAGTTGAAATTTTATAATTCTTTGTAGATCTAATGTTCAATACTCGGCAACGCAGGAGTCGTCCGAGTCAAATCCGGCGGTCGTAATAGATGCGGATGTTCTTCCCTAGAGAACATCCGACACCGTGAAGGGCATCTTCTCCGGGGTTGATTGTCATCGGCTGTGCACCGCGGCAGCCGCGTCTCTCGTCGGTTCTCGCATTGTGTTTGATTTGCCTTTTTAACGGGTTACAGCTGCGTTTCCGCTGCAACGAAACCTGTCGTCGTGCGGCTGCTTCTCACAATTAATGATAAAGGCGGTCAGCCATTATAACAATTCTCCAACTTCAATCGCTGATCAACTTCATTGTTTTGTTTTAATGATTCTTCAACTCGTTCGGGATCGTTTCACCGTTGCAGCGATAGTCACGGCAATTGACATAATTTTATGATCAATTTTGATTCAAAGGGAGATCTACGTTCCCACAGATAACGTAAAACTATTGATGTAAAAAATATGTCAGTATCGACTATCGAGGAGATCATCACATGTTACTCTGTGATTCAATCAGGATTTTATAAAAGTTGAGAACGATCGTGAAAGTAGTAGGTTCACTTAATGCACTCTGACGAGTGTTTAGAGAAATTAGTATTGTAAAGAATTATTTACTGTTTAATAGAGATCATCATATGTTAATAATGATTTTCTGTATCACTTGAACGCCTAGGTTCAAATTTTCTTATTCTGATAAGGAATTAAAATATTTATGGAGAATATCCTCTGATCACGATATTTTGGTTATCACATTATCATTTTTAACAACAATTAAGATTTTCTGATAGATTTGATGCGCGCCTATCATTTCCTTGTATGATTGATTATTATATTTTATCGTGACAGAAAATGATATTGGTTGTCTCGAGTAGCCACGATCTTAGGTATGAGATTACCTCATCATCTGTGTGACTTCGGTAATGTAATTATACATGGGGTTGTGTCCATCGATCTGGTCGTGAATGGTGACTTTGGCCACCAAGGAGTTTTAGATTTGGATTTAATGTGGCCCTATCTAATAATTGAGAGAATTGAGTGTTATTCGAAAATATTATTTAGTGGGCTTTAGCCGGGGTGTTTTTTCTTCTCTACAGTTCTATAAATAAAAGTAGATGTAAGCACAACAAAACACAATAAAATTTTTTGAGATCTGCAAAACCAAGGGCTCTAAAAGACAATCGACTTCGCGACTGTCCTCCAGACGAAGAACATATTTGAGATGCAAGGTTTGAAGAACAATAACATAAATGATTAAGAGTATTGATTGAGACATCAAATTCTAAATTCCATGACAATATAGAAAAACGGTAAACTTATTCCAATTTCATGTTCATTTAAATTTATTATCGGCATTATGTTCCTTAATTTTATCATAGATTTCGATACTTAATAAAAGGAAAAGAGGATAAACAGATATGAAAAATTCAAAGAAAACTTGAGAGATTTGTTGACCCACGTTTCAGAAAAAAATATTAGATGTTAAACAAAATTTTGAACTATGTGTGTAACAAAATTTTGTACCTAAAAGTCGGTTAAGATAAGTTTATTTTGGTTTTAAAGTCTGAATTGATTTTTGTATTTAATCTTATCTCAAAGAATCAGATCTTAAGAAAAACAAAAAAAAAACGTTAAACTCAATCACAAAATTGAGCTTTTCCTTCTCACCTTCTACAATGATTAGAAGCGTCCAAATCACATCATTTTTAGTTCACACATTGAAATACGTTTACTTACAGTGGACATTAAAACCGTTCATTTGTGTGTTTTTGGAGGATTTCTCTATCTTGCTCTTCATACATAAGGACAGGAAAATAAAAGAACATAAACGCGAATGAAATCCCAGAAGAGGAAAGCCATAATCGCGGAGCTCGAGAATAGAAATACTGGAGTCAACGGCTAATTAACATGAAGGAACAGACATGCCTAGGAATGTTCCTGACAATAAGCTAATCACATACGAAAATGATGGATGAAGTGGATGATGGAAATTGAGTGTTTTTACATCATTTTGGTAGATCAATTTTGGACAAGGTTTTAGGTTAGATGCACTACATAAAAATGTAAGTTCTTCGGAGATTTGAGTTCTCTTATGTGAGTATATCGAAATCGACTATTAATTTAAAATTAACTTTCAGATGAATGATAAATTATCTTCCAAATTGAGTTAAATGAGAATAAAAAATAAGTGAGAATTATAGAAATCTCACATTGAAAATTGAGAAATGATTAGAGCGTTAAATATAGAGATGTTTGTATCAAGGTTGGTAACTTGATAAACATAGATGCTCTCTCGAGCGCGCAAGTGGGGTTCAAATCCCAGCTCGGTTGGGCTTGGATGCGCCCGCGCTTCTTGCGGACACAAATGCAAGTTTGAAAAAAGTCCGCCCCTATATGAGTTACATTTTATTCCAGATTTATTTTTTCTTCTCAAATAAAACCCAAAAATCATTAAAATATGAAATATTCTTTGTAAATATAGGCCTAAAACGTTTGTTTTTTGTAAATTAAGACAAACATTTTTGGGTTAAATGGCCCTTTAATGCTTGATTACTCTTGATTGTGGCTCCCCATGAGTAGTTTAAAATGAGATTTTCCCCTCCTTATTTTTCAAATCAAGAAGCAATTAGCTCTCTTCTTTCTCTCAATTATTGTCTTTCCACATTTTTTGTTATTTTTCAAGTTTTTCTTGGTTTGGTCCCATTTCGGTTTTATCTCAGTTCGATTCGGTTTATTTTTAGTTTGATTTATTTCCGGTTCCGTCGAGGGTTTGATTTTCGGGTCCAACCGTTTTACCTTACGAAACAGATTTTGTTATCAAACTTAGTGCCATAAAGTGAGGGGGCGTAATTGTTTTAAGAAAACTGTGAAAACATGACTCGATTTGATTTTTTATATTACTGTTACACTGTCAATATTATTTTACGTTGGTAACTATTTTATTTACATTTCGTAATCATGGTATAATTTGTAATTATACTGTTTACATGTCATAATTAATATTTTTACAGAATTGTTATATTAGTGTGATTTTTAATCGTATAATCCAATACATTATTTCCAATCGTGGACAAAAATGGGCATTGGCTGTGTGACGAGAAATCGAGAAACGTGCGCGCAACGAAAACCCAGGTTGACAAGGCAAAATGGAAGTGCTCATGTGACGGGAAATCTGAAAGCACTGAAGTCGACCTTCATGGACGGACGACAAAGTTGGAAAACATGTCAAATGAGAAATCCAGAAACATGTCACTGTGGAATCTGATCCCCCAAACATGAGCAGCACAGCCGCGACAAAGGTTGAACGAAATTCAGGATCGCTACGGAAGCCATGGCAAAGCTGTTCACTAATTGAAAATTAACTAAAGCGGAAGATGCTCGCGAAGAGAAAATTGCAACAGAAAAATCAATTCTCGCCTTTGGCAAATTGGAATGGTGATGCTTGAAAACAAAAAATTCAAGACTGCTCATGAACGAAAATGCAAAACGTGAAACGGGGAAGAGGAATACTTCGAACTCCTTTAAAATAGTCAAAATCATTGAAGGTCAAATCTGAAAAAGGGTTAAATTTGCGAAGCCCAGTAAATGGGCAAATTTCAAAATCTACAAAGAAAAGAGGGGCAAATCTCAAAAGTATTAATTGCTCAAATCAACTATTATGATCTCTAGAACGCGAGGACTCAATAACCCTCTACCGACTCGACATTCAGAAAAGCACATTGAACTCGAAGCTAAGATTCCACTTTTTAGTTATTATTCTTCTCTTAAATATGGTGTTTTATCTATTCAGAAAAAAGCGTGAATTTTGCAAAACTTAATATGGAGCTCCCGAGAAAAAGTTATGGCAGTTTTCATGCTGGCTGTTCAGAAAGAAGACTGTGCAGATCAATCAATTTTAATTATTAAACTATACCAACGCAGTATGAGTTACATGAAAAAGAATATGTTACAAAGCTTCGGAAGTCAGCTTCCTGAAGAATTTTACGGAGTGGGATTCTAAGCTTCCTAGGGAAAGTTACGATATCTTATGTGCAGACTATTCAAAAGAAAAATTGACTTGAACTTACAAGACATAAATTCCTTGGGTTTTGAAATGGAGACGCTCCTCACAAAAAGCCATCATGAAATTAATTCAGGACCATCACTCAATATTTACTTCAGATAAAAAGAATCTATTCTAAAAAAGATAAAGACAGGGTATCAAACCCAAATCCCTGCGACGAAATTGTGAAACGGTATACATGTTCCCTACTCGTTTCATTAAATTATTTATTATTATATATGGTGTTCTTGTACAACATTCTTTTTGCAGATCTTAATGTACGAGAAAGAAAAAAAGAAGAGTAAGAAAACAGGAGAAATTTTATCAATGAGCCCATAGTGAAGGAAACCGGAGAAACTCTACCAATGAGCTCATCACGAAGTGAACCTAGGACCACGACTCTACAATGAACTTATAAGTCCTTGAGAACGGACGGTACTACAATGGACATCCGTTCTCTAAAGAAAACTTAGGTCACGACTCTACAATGAGTCCATAAATCCTTGAGAACGTACTGCTAGGATCGGTTAGTTTTAAAATTAATTAATAATAAGTTTGAACCACGAACGGTTCGTGGACGAAATATAAAAAAAAATTCAATTAACTTATTTAATCAAATTAAATAACTTAAAATCATACAACGTGCAATTTTACATATACGATATTAAACGAGAAGATAAGGTTAGAAACAATTTTTTCACCTATACCTTGTATCGAAGAATTTCTGAACTGACGGAATTGCTTCAAGCGTTTTTTGTGTTCTTTAAGTTTCAGGATCCAAATCACGCACTTGAACACCAAGAACGATTTTTGAATTTTGTCCACCAACAACCACCCGTTAATTTCAGAAATATATCTCACAAGAATTTTGTGTAGAAATTTGAATGTGGGCTCTCAAACGATTGAAGAAGAAAAATAAAAAATGTTCTCCTTCAATATCTAATTTTCGGCGGCAACAGGGAGAGAGGGTTAAACGTTTTTCTCTCTTGTTTTGTTGACAAGCAACTGTATCTAATCCAAGATCTACCTGTAATCACATTGCTATTAAATATTGATAAAATATAATTTTTTATAGTTATAAATACCCATATATTTTTAAATTTCTGAAAATTCACTTCATATATTCATAATTGTCAAAAATGACAATATTCTCTAGAGTGTATCGAGATTCATCAATCCAATTGATAGATTTAATTGATCATTATCAATTAATTAATTAATAAATTAATTACTTTTAATTTACTAATCATCCAATAATTATAAAATAATAAACTAATTAATTTCAATACCTATAATCACACTTAACTAATTAAGTGATATCACACATCACATATAGGTGTAAAAAATATGCATTGACACCAAAACACATTTTGACCTAATTTACTTCATTTTTCTATTCCTGTTCTCAAGAGCTATCTCTAAGACCGAATGGACCCACATGAATAAAGCTAAGGACTCAAATACCCGACGAATTTTTCTCCATAAATTATGACCTATTTAATCATGATATCGTACGACTCCACTATAGGTTCAATACCGAATCAACTCTTGATTCATGCGCGCTACGTTTTCTATTAGTGTAAATAAACCCTTTTTATTTTCACGGTCCACAAAATATTTTAACATAATACCTATCGTGAATATCAGTAATAAGAGTGGGATGTAAAACTACCATCTTACCCCTCTTGTTACGATTCACAAGTTTTGATCAATGACTCAATTCATTGAATACATGACCATGTTAATTTATTCACACACTCATCGATAAAGCATAAGGTGATATTATTGCTTTTACAATCCAACCACGAATTTTCATATATGTAATCACATAACTTCAACTTAATTGAATTACAATCTCAACAACCGAGGTATTGTCCGCCAATTCGAACTCACTCATTTGACATATCAAAGATTGCAACTAACTAAGTCAAGCTATGTATTCATCTCAGGATTAACGTAATTATGAAAATAATCTTAAGGTATAAAAATTAGATTTAGAGCTAAGTAAAAGGTTTTGGTAACATTTCTAGGTTAATCGTATGAGTCTCCACTCTCATGTCCCAAGACTGGTATTCATTGGTTCATAGTCGTAATCGGATTCGATTACCCAGTCGATCTTATGATTGTGATATCATTCAAAATTTTCTCAGAGAGTTCATCTAGAGACGCCTCTGTCTTCATTCTTGTAATTTATAAACATACTTTAATAAAAATTTCATGAAGTAGACCTCCTAGAACTCTTGTCTGTTTGGAAATCAAAATTAGTATACTTCATCATATTCAGGTCAGTGCCTGAATACACAAGCATGTAGTTCTTTATTCTCCTCAGACACTTAAGGACATGCTTGACGACATTCCAATGCTCGATTCCAGGATTATATTGGAAATGACTCACCACGCCCACGACATAGCAATTGTCTGGCCTAGTACAAAACATTGCATACATGAGAATTCCTACGCCTAAAGCATAGAGAATCTTTCTCATGTTTTCCTCTTCTTGAGAAGTCTTAGGAGACTGCTCATTTGAGAGGCTGGCTCCATGTCTAAAAGGAAGAAATCATTTCTTGGATTTTCGCATACTGAAGCGATCCAACACCTTATCAATATAAGATACTTGAGACAGTGCCAATTGTCTTTTCTTCCTATCTTGAAAGATCTGAATACCTAAGACAAATGCAGCTTCTCCAAGATCCTTCATATCAAATTACTTTGCAAGTCAAATCTTGACATCAGATAATTTTCCAACATCATTCCCAATGAGTAGAATACAATCTACGTACAAGACTAGAAAAATCACCTTCCCTCCGTGTAACTTATACACAAAGGGCTCATCCACTAACTATTCAAAACCAACCATAGTTCTTAACAATTTCATCAAATCTAATATACTATGATCACGTCGATTGCTTAAACTCATAAATGGACTTCTGTAATTCGTAAATTTTGCCCTCTTGGCTTTCCTCCATGAACCCATCCGGTTGAGCCATATAAATGTGATCATTAAGATTGTCATTCAGAAATGTAATTTTGATGTCCATTTGCTAGATTTCATAATCAAGGACAGTAGCAATGGTGTAAGACCCGACTTTTATGGTTAGTATATTGGCTAATTATTTTTCTTAGAATGGTTAAGTATTTTCTTAATATAGCTCTCATTATTATTATCGTTGATCTATTTTTTCGATTATAATATACAAATTTTATTGTTTGTTTTACATCATTGCTTTGCCATTAAATTAAAAACTATAGTCATTTTAGTGATATTTAGCTTACTTTATAAATTAGTGTGTAGATTATCCAAATTCTATTAATAAACTTTGTTAACTCATATTTTCAAATTAGATTTCTATTAAAACTGCTACTCTAACAATAGTATTAATTTTCCTATTAGAACTGCTACTCTAGCAATACTATTGATTTCTATTAAACAAACGTGGGATTTCAATTTCTCATTTTGCTTTTTGAAAGGAAGTGGTTACCTTTTCCCCCACTTACTGCGTTTTTAGTTGCTTAATCCCTCACTTTCAGCAACCACGAAGCCATTTCCTCTTTGAAAAATGCTCTAAAATTTCTTCCTTCTTTGCTACCCTTGCTCTTCTTCATCTTTGCGTCCTCTTTGTCATCCTTCATGTCGCTGTCGTTTGTCTCTGTGACTGAAATTTCTCCCCTCTCTTCTTTGTTCTGCGGCCTCCCCATTCTTTGTTCTCTCAGTCTCTCTCATTAGTTGGCCAATGGTAAATTCTCTCTGCTTCGTTCTTGTTCTTTATCTATCTTTCTCCTGTTATCACCCAGCCAAATAGTGAGTATTTTAAAACCACTTTGTTAAAGGGTTTTATATAAGATTTAAAGTGAGTTAGTTCAATGGATTCTTAAATTTATATTTTTTAATGCCAACTTTTTGTTCAAAACCTTCAAAATTTGATATTGTAATTTTTATGGGTTCTAGTTTACATTGCCTTTGTTGTTTTATGTATTCAATCTTTGAGTTGGTGTTAGTGGATGTGTATGTGGCTCTTAGTACTTCATTCATGTAGTTTATGTGGAATCAAATCTATGGTTGGAATTTATACACATATAGAATTGTATCAGTTTAATGCCATATGATATAGAGTTACAAAAAATATGGTTACTGTTTTATGTATATAGAATTAATCGTTGTTATATTTTTAAATGAAAATTCTGATAGTACAGATAAAATGATTTTCGTTTACTAAGAATTTATTGATAAAAAATTCTGAAAATATTATCAATATCATAAAAGACATTAATCTTACTCCTGTAAAAAGCTCAGAATTTTAAAAAATTATTTGCATGGTGAAAACATTTTTTTTCAAATCTTCTTCAGAAAAATGAATTTGCATGGTGAAAACATTACATCATTTTGGCCCAAATATTTTACAGTAGTTTTATCATATGTAAATATATTTCTATAAATTTTTATAATTTTTAGATAAGACATGGTATTTTAAATAAGTAGGTACACTTGTAAATCTGAATTTCATTTTACAGCCGGATAGACCCTAGTTGATGACGATTTTTCAACATAAAAATGCATTCAAAAAAATTATAAACTTTTAAATCAAGATCTCTGAGACATGTATTAACATTCAGAACTAATTTTGTAATTTTTCACTGACGGTACAATTTATAATGAATTTTCAAAGTCAGACATCCAAACTGTTTTTCTTTTGTTAGTGTTTGAAAACATCTAAGAATTGAATTGTTCTCCTTTATCCTTTCAGGAGTTTAACTTTAAGTGACATATCCATATGTAATTGTTTGCATTGTATGGCTGAAAATTTATAATAGAACTATGTTTATGTTTTGTGATGTATAGTGTACTATGATGCTTCTTTCTTCATAACATTGTTCAATCATGGTGTTGATGTGTTTTGTTATATTGTATGTATGATGAATTAATATATGTTGAAAGCTAAGAATAAATGTTAAATGAATACATGGAGAATTAATTATGTGCCATTAGAGTCACGTGCCCATCATTCTGCTATGTTTGTCTTGTCATTCGGGAAATGTCTCTGTTTGCCTAATCCTTAGGGAAATGGTCTCTATTTTATACTTTGGTTAGTTTTGTGGGAAGGCGTTAGCGCAGCTGGTTCCACCTCTTCGAAGGTACAGAGTAGTATCATGAGAAAGGTCACATGTACTTACCTTACAACTAACAATTACCGACGGGTAATGTACAACATGTGTGGAAAGCCTGTAAGGGAGAAGGCCCAGTCGAGGGATCCCCAGATCGGTATAGGCCGCGGTCGTTATAGGTAATATATGTTCTAGGTGTGGTGGTGAACTCTAATGGAAGTTGGTCAGCGAACTCTAATGGAAGTTGGCCTACGAACTCTGTAAGAATGATATGAAAAGTACGCATGTGTTATGATTTGCATGTGACTATGAACGTTACTCTAATTTACTTATGTGATATTTTACTTACTGAGTATATCTTTATATACTCACTCCATTTTATTATAATTTTTATATGATGATAACAGTTATGAGGAGTTTATTGTTGAAGAGGTCTAGAGACTCTGACATCAGATGAGTGTCATCGACTCCTATTTAAAATTCCACAAAATTATTTATTTGCTGTTGGATTTTATTTAAATTAAATCGTGAGACTTCAAACACATACTCTTGGGTTCTTGACCGTTTTATTAAGTAAGATTTCTGTTTATGTAACTAGGGTTTTGATGGAGGATTTGATTTTCTTTATAATATGTTAACCTATTTAATATGAGTTTCTTTAAAAAAAAATTGACCAAGCTTCAACGACGTTTGTGGTAAAACAATTTAATTAAAACTTAGTTAAATTTTCAGGTTGTTACAAATGGACAAAAGGATTCAGATGGATTTAAGCATGGTAACCGGTGAGAAGGTATCATCGTAGTCTATACCTTCCTTTTGGGTGTAGCATTTGGCTACTAGCTTAGCTTTGAATGTCTCTACATTCTCATTCGGATATCTTTTCTTCTTATAGATCCATTTGCATCCTGTAGGTTTTACCTCTTCAGGAGGATCTACAAGCTTCCTCACTCAATTCGAGTACATCAAATGTATCTCAACGTTCATGGCTTCTTGCCATAGGTTTGCTTCAGGACCAACCATGGCCTCCAAGTAGGAGATAGGTTCATCAAAGTCCTTATCTGAGACAACTTTTAAAGCTTCCCCATATGACATATACCTCTCATGTTGTCTCACAACCCTCCCACTACGTCGAGGCTCCGTAGGCTCTGGCTCCTGTTGTGCTTCTTCCATTATTGAATCAGAAATAATTTTTGATTGGAGAGTCGATGTTCTCCCACTCAATAATCCTCTAGATCAAATATGCTTCTCGACTGTACACTTTTAATGTAATATTCTTCAAGAAAACAAGCATTCATGCTAACGAATATTTTCTGGTCAGTCGTACTGTAGAAGATGTACCCCTTTGTTACTTTAGGATATCCTACGAACATGCATAATTCTAAACGACTGGCCAATTTACTTGTCTTCAGCTTTAGAACATGTACTGGGCACCCCCATAATTTAAAATGGTTAATAGTTGACTTTCGTCCATGCCATATTTCATATGGTGCACTAGATATCGTCTTCGACGGAACTTGGTTCAGAATATATGCCACTGTTTCAAAGACATATCCCCATAAGGAATCTGGGATGGATGAGTAACTCATCATGGATCTAACCATATCCATGAGACTCCGATTCCTTCTCTCTAACACACCATTTTGCTGTGGCGTACCAAGTGCTATAAGCTGAGAAAGACAGTGTCTTCGAACTCTCCTAGTAAATACTATTCATCACGATCGGACGTAGTGTTTTGATTTATTTTTCTAATTGATTTTCAACCAAAGCCTTATATTCTTTGAAATTTTCAAAGGTTTCAGACTTTTGACGCATTAGATAAACATGACCAAAATGTGAGTAGTCATCAGTGAAGATTACAAAGTATTCATAATCCCATCTTGCTTGGATATTCAATAGCCTACATACATTACTATATATGAGTTCAAAGCATTGAATGAATCTTTCACCCTTTTTCGAAAAATGTCTCTTGATCATTTTGCCTTCAATACAGGATCATATGTGGGTAGTGATCTCACACTTAAAGTTTGCAAAGCTTCATCCTTCACAAGTCTTTTAACCATGTCCAAGCTTATATGCCCAAGGCGCAAGTCCCACAAATAGGTTAGATCGGTTGAGTCATACTTCAACCTTTTACTATCATTTGTGAATCATTATTCACTTAAGTGTCACATATTATCGGAACTATTAGTTTTACGTGAAACAGTTTATTAAACATGTGTGCAACAGTAATTAGACATTCATTTCTAAAAATATCAATATATTTATCAATGAGTTTAAGATCAAATCCTTGTTCAATTAATGCACCAATAGAAATAAGATTCTTCCCAAAAATTGGAATATAACAAACATAACGTAAAACAATAAAATATTTCTTAAAACATAATTTAAAAGTTCACACAGATAGAGCCGATACAAGTGCTCCATTACCCCAGTGGAAGTTGTACTAGCACTCGTTAAGCTTTCTGACTTCTCTGAACTCCTGCAGGGAGCAACAATTATAGTTAGTAGCAGCAGAGTCTACTATCCAAGAAAAAAGTATAGTCAGCTATATAATAGGCCTCAGTAACCATTACTATACATTTAGATCCCAACCCTTTGAGATACTCTGGGCAGTTATGTTTCCAATGACCAGCAACTCCACAATGATGACACTTATCTTTCGACTTGTCTACTCTCGCGGTGTTCTTGCCTTTGACAGCTCTCGACTTCTGCTTCTTTGCTTTCCTTGGACCTCTTCTCTGTTTCTTCTTAGATACAGAGGTGGAAGGCTTTCTTTCAATAAAGTTAGCCTTTCCAGACTTCCTCTTACCCTTTATAAATAGAGTCTCAGCAGCTTGCAGCTCCTTCATGAGTTGAGGTAGTGAGTACTTCAGCTTATTCATCGAATAATTAAGCTTGAAGTTTTCAAAGGTACTAGGCAAAGTTTCTAGGATCATATCCACCTGAGTCTCACCATCAACCTCAGCACCCATGATCTCCATCTCATTTAGATAACCTATTATCAACATCATATGTTTTCTGACCGGGGTTCCATGTTTCATCCTGCAGTTCATGAAGTTGCCTACAGCTGCTGTCTGGTTTGACGACCATGATCTCCGAACATTTTGGTGTGTTCAACATCATATTAGCGGCGGTCTCAAAGTTCCGATGCTGTTGTTACAACACGTTGCTCATAGATGCCAAGATGCAACATCTAACAATCTCATCAGAACGTTGTCAAGAAGTATAAGTATCATTTTCTTTTTAAGTCGATTCACCAATAGGCTCAAGGGGAAAAATGGTAGGGAGGACGAACTTGTGCTTTTCTATCGTCAGCATGATATCAAGTTTCATTTTCAATCCACATAATTTTCACTAGTAAATTTGCTAGCATTAAGAATAGTTGAGAGAGAAGATAATGACATGATTACTGAAAAAAATAAATAAAATGGTGTAAATAAATGCCCAATCATTTAGGAAAGTATAATGCATAATGCAACTACTTAAATATATAAAAATCCATTAAAAATATTTCCTCCATGATGTTACGATAAAAAACGATAGCTTGTCTCATCAAGGGATGAAGTCCAAACTATCTTCTATCGCATTGAGACTCTTCTCATTTGGTTAGCGCTCAAATGTCTCCATATCTAGTTTAACTCATCACCAATAGTTTTGGTCACCTTGGCCCCATTGACTAGCCCCTAAGTGGGGATTTCAATGTGATTCATTCTAAGTGTTTAACTAACGCATCCACTCTTAAAAGTTGCTATGGAGTAATAGTCCGTTTATGGGATTGCCCTACCCCACCACTTCTCAAGCAACTCGATGAATCAAAGCAACACGACTCTAAAGTTTCTCCCATTGAAGAAAGGACCGCTATGGGCAGTTCTAAACCATTCCTCGTGGCATGATCAACTTCGCCTTGGAGACCTTAAGAACATTTCAACGCAAACGACCCTCCCACTTCATTTTTAAAAAACTTTGGATTTTTGGTTGTTTTTCAAAACATAACTTTTCTTAATTTGAAAAATGTGATTAAATATATAAATCTTTTATTTAATTTTAAATCTCAATTTAAAATCATAACCATTATAAATTTCACATTGTAATTAAATTATAACCATTATAATTAATCTACAATGATGTATGTGCTACATGAAAATTTGATGTTGGCATATCCCTAGTTCTATATGCCATGTTATATGATGATGCGCAATTAAAACTAAATCATACATTCAAAATTAGCCTCTCTATTGGCTCATTTCTAATTACAATCCAAAAAGAATAATAAATTACAAATTAATTTATAAACAAATCTTCATGGCGTTAGTAATTGTCTATTCACCACTTTGTAACTCTTTACAAAAGTCCATTCCCAATATAAAATCAAATTTCAAATTTTAAATTCAAATTTAAAATTTAAAATTCCAAATTTAAATTCAAATTTCAAATTTCAGAAATTCAAAATTTAAATTTTGATTAAAACACTTTAATTAAGGAACACTATTTTCTAATTAAATAATCTCATTAATTATCCTCTTTTTTATTAAAAAAAAAGAAATAAAAGATAAAATGATAACATTGATAATTATCTTTTGAATTCAAAATTCAAAAGATAAATAGAGAAAATAGAAAATCTTTGATATCAAACTTATCTTTTAGCTGTTTAAAATTTAAAATTTGTAAGATAAAAAAAAATTGGATAAGGGTAATCGAGAAACATCACAGGGTTTCCTAAACCCTAATTATTATCGCCTAGGGTTTCACAAACTCTAGCCATCATGCAGGGCACGGCAACAGACAATGGCGGCACTTGAACTCCAATTCTTTTAAGCGTTCTTCGTGTTCTTCAAGTTTCGAGATTCAAATCATACACTTGAACTCCAATAACCCCTTGTTTATTTCAAAAATATATCTCACAAGAATTTTGTGTAGAAATTTGAGTGTGGGCTCTCAAAACGATTGAAGAAGAAAATATTTTTCTCTCAAAGCAAGTGACTCTATCTAATCCAAGATCTATCTGCAATCAGATTGTTATTAGATATTGACCAAATGTAATTTTCAATAGTTATAAATATACCCATATATTTTAAAAATTTTGAAAATTCACCCCATATACTCATGATTGCCAAAGATTATAATATTTCCTAGAATTTGAGTTATATCAATATTCATCAATCAAATTGATAGATATAATTTATTATTATTATCAATCAATTAATTTATTTATTTTTACTAATTATCCAATAATTATAAAATAATAAACTATTTAATTTTAATACCTATAATCATACTTAACTAATTAAGCGACATCATTTATCACATATAGGTGTAGGAAATATGCATTGGCACCAAAACACATTTTGATCTAATTTACTTATTTTTCTATTCATGTTCTCATGAGCTATTTGTGAGACTGAATGGACCCACACGAACATATCTAAGGTTTCAAATACCCGGTGAATTTATCTTCATAAATTCCTGACCTATTTAATTCTGACATCGTACGACTCCACTATAGGTTCGATGCTGAATCGACTCTCGATTCATGCGCGCTACGTTTTCTGTTGGTGTAAATATACCTTTTTTATTTTCACGGTCCACAGAATATTTTAACATAATACTCATCGTGTATATCAGTAATAAGAACGGAATAAAAAATTACTATTTTACCCATCTAATTATTATTTTCTTGACTCCTTTATTCACTGTGAATAAAAAAGACATAATAGTGAATTGTCTCGTACAATTCACAAGTCTTAATCAATGACTCAATTCATTGAATACCTGATGAAGTTTTATTAAAGTGTATTTATAAATTACTCAAGTCCTGGAACTTTCATTAATGAACAAAAAGTGAAGATAAAGGTGTCTCCAGACAAACTCTTCTGAAAAAGTTCAGAATGATATTCGCAATCTTAGGATCGACAAGAAAATCGAATCTGATTATGACTGTTAGGTTCAACCAATGAACGCCAGTCTTCGGGTATGAAAGTGGAGACTCAAACGGTTAACCTTGACATATTATGAACATGTTGAATAGACCGATAACAAATTAGTTTAGAGCCCGAAATCGTTTACTTAGCTCTAAATCTAATTGTTACACCTTAAGGGACCGTTTGGTATGGGTTAAATAGGAATGCTGGAAAAGTTAAGTTGCAGAGAAAGTTTTAGTGGTAAAGTTAGATGGAAAGTTTTTTAGATAGCCATGTTTAGTAACACATGATTAATTTAAAAAGTTATTGCGAAAGTAGGATTACTTTGTTTGATATAGTATGAGACTTGAGAAAGTTGTTGAGAAAATTAAGTAAAGTTGTTTGAAAGGTTATATGGAATATTGAGAGCAATTAAATTAATAAATATTTATTATTTTTTAGCAAGTACTATTTATATATTCTAATACAACACGATATCATAAATTAGCTATTTATTACCGTCACCAATAAAATTAAATCTACTATTTTTCTTTTACTACACCAAAAATAAAAATATTTTTTTGCTTAAATTGTAGAAATCAATTCAACATAGTTAAATAAAAGAAAAAAAATACGCACATCTCTAAGATATCTCCCCCACTTTCAGAAACAAATAGTCTGTATATCCATCCTTACTTTACCAAAGTCTATGTCTCCTCAAAATAGAAAAAGATCTGAGTTTCCTCTCTCTCTCTCTCTCTCTCTCTCTCTCTCTGAGCTTGTTCGTCTTCCCTATATCGTTTGAGCTCGTTTGTCTTCTCTCTCTCTCGTCTGAGCTCGTTCATCTACACTTCAACTCCAGGCAGGTTCGTCCTTTCTCTCTCTCTTTATATATATATCAGAAGCAATCACTTACTAAAAATTTATCAGTTATAGTCTTCTATCTCTCACTCTTCTCTCTCTCACTCCTCTCTCTCTCAAGTCTTCTCCTCAAAATACACCCACTTTGAAGACTGTGAATCAGATCTTCAAAATGAAACCCTCTTATCTCTTTCTCGGGTTTAAACTCTGAATTTGTTCAAACTCTGAATTAATGATAGATAAACTCTTCATATATGCATAATATAGAATTTAAATGATTAAAATAAATGTTAATAATATCAAATATTTTTCAAAATTAAAAATTATTTCCTTCCCTAAAATAAATATTATTCATAAACTATCAATGTTTAAAAAATACTAAATTATAAAAATGAGACTATAACTGAATGGTTTATCACATCTCATTTTTTATATGGAGGACCGGACCAGTGGGATTGAGCCACAAAGGGGTTGATGAATATCTGCAAAATAAAATGATAGGATAAACTTCATAATATGATCTATCATGCAAAATTAAGAAATATACAATCTTTTTCCTTCACACTCATTTAACAGAGAGAGATAACAGAGAGAGAGCAACTTAATAATGCGATCTAAACTAAGAAATCCAACCATTAAGAAATTAAAAAATTATAATTTCTTGATACGGTAAATAGAAATCAACCATTCAGAGTTTGAACAAATTTCTCAGAAAAACGATCAAAACTCAGATTTAAACACAACATAACTTTTACTTTCTCAAATCATCATAAAAATATCATTATTTATTTCAATTATTCTTACTTAATTTTAATATTTTATTTTTTTCAAGACCAAAGTCTCACAAAAGTGTCGTTAAATTACTCGATCTTTCCCCATAAATTTTCAAAGTCTGTGTCAATATGCATCCATATTCTTAATTTTCTCACTCCTAATTCTCTTATCACTACCTCTTTCAGAGAATACAAAAGAGCACGGGTTAGTTACCGGAGGAATACCTGCAGCTGAACCAGTGCCTACAAAATTATCCTCCACCTCCACTAGAGGGTCAGATATATAGAACTCATTGCCATTCCAAGGATTAGTAAGTTCACGTGCCATGTAATTTACTGCATTAGCTGGACCTTCAGCATCAGCACCGATGACTCTATCTTTTCCAAAAACATATGACAACTGCTCATAATAAGGGAATGGTTTATTTCTTAACCCCTTTGCATTAGGATCACTTTGAAAATTTGGAAAGAAATTGAAGCTATTACCACAATATGATATGATAAATTTGGTTTGTTCAAAAGTTTCACTAAAACCTCCATCAAATTCAAAAGGCTAAAATGCAATTCATGTCCTGTAGTTTCAAGTTTTTGCAAGATACATCCTTGTACTTCATAAATGACCGATTTAGTCTTTGCAGTTTCTGATTTTCACCAGATGGCTCCCTCTCGCACGAAAACCGTTATATAGAAAACGGAGGTGGGATTGAGAGCGTGAAAGGGCACTGTCTTGCCTACGTTCCCACATGAAGGCACATAGGCACTGTATTTCCACCATAAATTTAATTTCCTCTTCTTTGTAATGACAACTTTCCATCGTAGACTTCCATTGAAGCTACTCATTGAAATTTTTCTCCCTATAAGGTATAATTTACATGTATTATTTTTGTAGGATGTCGATCTTGGCTTCTTATCTTGATTGCAGTTATAATTTTGGTGCATATTTTGACTGAAGTTTTGATGAGAAAATGGGAAATTAAGTTTTATGATTGAAGTTGTAAAATCGGTCTCTCCTTTCTGTCTCTCACTCACACAAAAATGGTTCCTTTGACTTTGAGCAAAAAAAAAATGCTTTTTTCATGTGATTTTCATACCCGAGAATGGCTTGATGGAGGGTTTCATTTAGCTTGAGGTTGTGAGTTCTGTGGTGAGTTTTTTCAAAAAAACGAAATGACCAGATAATGGGTTTTTTTGACAACAAGTGCGGAATCCCCATCCATTTTCTATTGAACGATTCTGGAAGGAGGGAGCAACCTGGTGAAAATTAGAAACTTCATGGAATAAATCGATCATTTATGAAATACAAGGACGTATCTTGTAAAAATTTGAGAGTGTAAGGATATGATTTGCATTTTAGCTATTTCAAAAATCAATTATTTTTTTATGTGTGCTTGTTTCGTATCGTTGATATGCATTAATATGTGTGTGTGTATGTGTGTTACAAATACTTGGTTGATGGAAGCAATATTAAACTTATCCTATCACTTGACGAAATATTGTCGGGTGAGATTTGAGAATCTCATCTTCAATTGCGTATTACCATTTTAGTATCTAAGATATTTTGTATTTGTTTGAAAATCAAAAAAGTTGAGGGAAGAGGATTCGATAGGTGAAAGCTTATATGATTTTTGAAAATAAATTAAAACATTGTTGAAAAACCAGATTTAAAATTTTTATCAAAATCTTGGAACCAAAAGTGTGAAAATTCAGTATTTTCATGTAGGAATATTGTATGTCATGCATCAATGTAATCAAAATAATTGTGTTTTTTTTATTTAAAAGTATTTTGAAAGTGAAAGATATGCTTTCTAATCCTCCATGATCATAATTTTGAGAATATAAAATGAATGATAGATGATTTTTACTTCGAAACTTTTTATTGGGTTAAAATTCACAGAGTTAGTTTCTAAGAGAATATCTTTGTAGAAATAGATATTTTTATCCTTGTGACCAGGGACATAATGAAAGTTTGGAATGAAATGAATTTTAACAATTTGGGCAGGGTTTTTCAAATAAGCAAATAGAGGCTCAATAGAAAGATATTTTTTTTTTATTTTTCTGAATGTATGGGGATGATTTTTTGTATTTTGTTATTGGTTGGTTGAGAGATTGCGCATCAAAGTATTGAGAAATTAAAAAATGGTGAAATTAGTTAACTATGATTGATTGATAATTGGATTTGAAGGACCCAATGATCATTTATTAGGCTTGGTTCAAAACTCTTTCCTAATTTGGGCCTTGATGGCCAATTGTGGAGGCAATGACTCTCCTTTAATTTGAGCCTTGGAGGCCTTAGCTTAGGGTTTAGACCCTATCTTGTCAACTCTGCAAGGATTCATGTGTGAGAAAGTCATGTACTGAATTATTAATGACCTGAATGAATTCAATATTAAAATAAAAAATACTGAGAATAGATTGTCATTTAACAAAAATTTATTTAGAAATAATGTTTTTAACATCCTTTTCCAAAACGTGTTTTGCAGATTTACAATCAATTTTTAAGGAAACTTTTGACTTAATGAATCATCTTCGAATTTTTGAATATACAACAACTAAAATTTCCTTTTTGATAGTATTGTAATTAACCTATGACTGAAACCAAGGATGTATACTTGACAATTTGTTCAGGCGCTTCTAGAGAAGTTTTTTGTAACAAGATACCCTCATATCCAAGTTCAGAGGAGTCAGTTTGGATAATTTTGAAGGAATTAACAGTAGAGATGCCAAGACAAGGAAGAGCCTTAACATGAGTTTTAGTCTTTTTAATTAAATTGGTATGACTAAGCGTCCATGGCAGGTTTTTTTCTTAAGTCTCTCAAAAAGAGGCTTGCAATCAATTCTTACATTATTATAGAAATCAGATATGTAATAGAGAGATTCTAAGAATCGTTATAATTGAGTTTTATCCAAGATTTCATCTGAAAACTTTTCTGCAAATTGTATGACACAATCAATTGGTTTAATAATAGAATGATGAACCTTGAATCTTAGAAATATTTTACTTGTAGAAATAACTAAACCATTTTGTTTTATTATTTTTGCAAACGATTCGAGATGTTTCCAGTGTTGATCAATTTATTTAAAAAAATAAGAACACCATCAATGTAAACAATTGAAAAATCAATAAATTAGTTGAAAATCTCGTTCATTATATTTTAAAATTCACTGGAAGCATTTTTAAGCTCAAATGACATTACATTCCATTCATAATGATCAAATGGAGTTACAAATACAGTTTCGTATCTGTCATTCTCATTTATTTGGAATTTCTAAAATCTAGATTTCATGTCAAACTTTAGAGAATACAACAACATTTTCAAGCATGTTGATTAAGTCTCTCTTGTTAGGTTTAGAATATCTTATCCATTCTAAAATATTATTAATGGCTTGTAGTGGATGACTAACCTAAGAACTCCACGTTCAATTTCGCTGGCCTTTTGAACATAAAAGGCAAAACACGGCCAATGAGATTTGTTTCTCCTAATAATATTTTTATTAAGGAGTTCTACAAAAAAAAAATTCAAAATTCAAGCATTTCAATATTCAGTCAGACGCACTTTTGTAGAGATGAACTTTTCACCAAATCCTTTAATATCAGATAATCTGTCCGTGTGATGCTTTCTATGCCAGAATGCATTATGAATGCCAACACCTAATTCTCTACAAACTTTTTCTTCAAAGATTTTAATTTATTTTTCAAGAGTAGGATTTTGAAGTTGATCTTCAATTATTTTAAATTTTATTTCATCTTGAAGAAGACAGTTATTTTTCTTTACAAGAGATTAAATTCACGATTTTATAGATAGAGTTTTGTTTCCTAGTTTTTAATTTCTTATTATGAGAAAAAAGAAAGAAATTTAAATTTGAAAGGTTTATCCATATGGTAAGTAATGGTTTCATTATACTCTATTGTGAAATGATACAACAGAGAAATGAATGATAAATCTAAGATAATTTTATCTGTAATATTTTTTACTAAGACAAATGATGTCTTAAAACACATTTTGTCTTGGTAAATATAGACTTTGTGGATTTTATAATTGATATGCATACGAGTACCATTGGCAGAAGTCAAAAATTATTTTATCTTTTTGAAGTACAAGGTGAAAAATTCTTCTTACATGCAACTTAATTCAGCTTCTGAATCAATAAAAGCTATAGAAGTGATATCAAAATCTTGAATAATAACATTGACTAATATGCGCCATTTTTTAACCTTGATGTGATTAAAGGTTTCAAGGAAGTTATCATCATTCTGTATGTTGATAATAGATTCTTCAAGATCATTATCAGAGTGAATAGAGGTTTTATTAGGTTCTCCGAATTCGCTGGACTCATATTTTTTAATTAAATTTTTTATTTATAAAAGATTTAATTCTTTTATCATTTCAAACTTTGAAATTCTTTAATTTTTTATTTCATTCTTAAAATTTTTTATCTGTCTTTGAAGTTCCTGAAGAGTAATTTCCTTATCTTTTCTTATAATTTTATTAAATTTTTCAATAGTTTGAAAAAGGCTTACAATATTATTATTTGACTTCGTATCTTCTTTCTTTTGGATAACTTTTTTTGGTCTTTCAAGGTAATATTTTTTTAATTCAGGATTATCAATTCTACTAATTAAATCTAGTAAAAGATTTCAGGAGAATCATTGTTAGAACTTAAAGATTTCAAATCATTAGAATCAAATTCTTCCAAAGCTTCATTTACTGGTTTCATAGTAATCGATGGATTCTATAATTCTAAACAAATCTTATTTTTCTTCGTCAGAAATCTTTAATTGATCAATTCAATTTTCGACTTGACAGATATTGGGAAAATGATCATATTGACCACACTTAAAACATTTGATTTTTCTTTTATCAAAAAATTATTTATTGTATTTTCTTTTTGGATGATTTTTATCCTTATAGTAATGTTTATCAAAAAACTTGTTCCTTTGTTTGTGAAATTTCTTCCTATATGGTTTGTAAGTTCTTCTAGAATTAAAGTTTAGGTGAGAAGTTTATCTATGTTTTTTTGATGGAACGATAGTATGCAACCCAATTGTTCATAGAAATTACATAATTCAAATTTTACAGTTTTATTTTATTTTTGAATTTGTTTATTGATTTTCATATCAATACACATTTTCAATCATTCTTTTTGTATTGTTGTGATTAAGGTAGCATATGTGAGATTATTATAGTCTATGTTTCCTAGGTCATCACTAAGGATAATCCTAATTTTGTGAGCAAACAAATTGGGTAAGTCGTTTATAAATTTTTCTTTCTAAAAGGCTTGATTACCATCATTTCTAGTCATAACTCTGGACAAGAAAATGTTTTTGTACCAGTCAAAATCACTTAGAGTGGGATATCTAAGATTGGTCAATTGATCATGAATACACAAAGTAATAAGAGCACCAAGCATTATTTCTTGATTGTCTCCAAGAATTAAGGTCCTTTCGGCATCTATTTTTATTGCCGCTAAAATAACATTCTTGGATTCTTGGGTGAGATATTTTTTCCACCAGGAATGAAGCATTCATGTAAATCCTATGACTAATATACCTCAGTATATGGCAAATTATGGGTGGTGATGTAGCTATTAGCCACTATTGTTATGTGTTGTAACTTATTGAGGAATTCTTGTTCTGAAAGACCGTCAATTCCATTTATACAGTTTTTCAATAGAGACAGAAAATTGATTGACTAAAAGAAGACTCAGTAAATTGAATATCTGGAGGATTTTTGAAGTTTATTAATCTCTAGATTTTTTAATGTTTCTTCTTAATTGTTAATGATGGAGGATTCATAGGCATAATCGAACTTATAGCTATCAGAATCAGAATCATGGTTTTGGTTAACAGAAGAAGATGACTCAACATACTTATTTTTTAGCTCTTGAAGCGTTTGATCAATCTTTTTATTGAGGGGGTGGTTTTTAAAGTAGTTTTATTAGAAAGATTTATTAAATGAGATTGAATTTCTCTTAAAGTTAGGGAATCATCAGTTTTAGACACATGAAAATCATCAACCTTATTCTCAATTTTATTTAATTAATTACCTATTATTATTAAATTTTGATTAGTGTAATTAAATTGTTCAACAACTTTTTTTATGGGGGTCACTCTCATTAAAAATTTTAAAAGGAGAGACAGTAACAAAAGAATTTTTATGATTAATAATAATTATTCAGGTGAGGAATGACTACCAGTTACCCAACTATAATCTTCTTAGACTCACTTAGTTTTAGAGATGATTTTAATATTATTTTCATAAATATCTTTAATAAAATCAAAGAAATATATATCAGACTTAAATTCTTGCATAAATGTCTTCTATTAACCAAATATATATAAATGAGACATTGAGAAACTAGAGTTTGAAAGTTTTCAAAAGAGGATAATAAGAATCAGAATTAAAGATGGAAATTTGTAAAATTAGTAAGGTCATAATTGGTATGTAATTGCTTCCACTTAAAGACACGCCAAATTTTTAGGAGAACCACTTTTAGAAGCAGGTAATGACCGACTTCCCAAAATCACTTTAGAATGAGTGATTATGAGATAACCCACTTCGACTTTTATTTTTAAATTGAAACTTCATTAATAAACCTCAAGAAGATTACAATGATACAGCTGAACCACCAATACATAAGATCTCAATCAAGCTAAGGAGAAAATCCACTAATTGACTTATAGACGACCTATTAACAATCGCTCAATTAGCTAAGAGATGTCTCAAAGAGTTACAATTTCTTATACGAAGCACCTCTACCACCCCCGCACTATCACATTCCAACTCAATATCAGAGATAATATTATGCGGTTCATTCCCGTAAAGGTCTTTTGAATTTACTAGATTAGTCAAAACCTTACAATCCGATTCCACCATAACTGGACTCATATCAGCAGCCGTAGCCGATCTCAAACCAACCAACATCGCCCAAGCTTCAGCCGCTAGGTGTTAAATTTCTGTCTGAAAATTCTATTTTTGCTCCCACAATCCTTCCCGAATTATCCCGCATAACCACACCCATTCCGACTCCCTTAAATATTCCCCCACATGCATCATTGACATTCACTTTTATGGTTCCAACAGGTGGTGCTCTCCATTGATTAATGATCCTCAGATTCCTTGGGCCAAGCTCACGGTCCCTCTCCCTCGGCCACGTATTAGCTTCACGGAATGATTGAAGGAGATCCATGGCTCTCTGTCCGGCTACCACTCACTTGGTAAAAGAAACAGCCAAGAATACATCTTATGCATCGAAAGACCACGCCAGCATCGAAAACTCCTCCCAATCATGTTTCGGCCATGAAAAAGAAACAGCCAAGAATACATCTTATGCATCTTCATGATGAGCCGCCACCCCTGAAATATGATTTGTTTGCTTCCAAAATTTCTTAGACCTTTTACAAAACCACAGTTACAAAGTGGGCATAGCTCATCAACTCCCATTCCCCACGTTGATAGATTTACCGCAGCTGGTATAATATGTTGGAAATAGTGTATTGCATTGTAAGATTAAATAGAAATAACAATAATACAACAAATCTGTAAATGTATAATACAACAGGTAAATAATATAATTACGAATAACAATGTAAACACGGTAGTTACAAAATGTATAAAGTAAATGCCAACGTTAAATAAAGCTGACAGAGTGACGGTATAATGAGAAATCAAACCAAGTCATGTTTACAAAATTTTCTTAAAACAGTTACGCCACCTCATTTGTGGTACTAAGATTGATAACGACGTCTGTTTGTCAAGATAAAACGGTTTGAGGCAGCTGAAAAGCACCCAAATTCACCAACTTGATCAAAGTGACTTGTCATAATTGTACCATCAGAGTAACGACGCAAAACACTACTTGGACCGAAAAATCAAATCGTCGACGGAACTGGAAATAAACCGAACCAAGAAAACTTGAAGAAAAACTAGAACAAAGGTGGAGACCAAGAATTGGGAGAAAAGAGAGTTAGAATGCTTCTTTGGTGTGGAAAATGTTAGAATTATTTTCATAAAGTATAGTGTAATAACCATTTATGAGTATTTAGTTATTTCTCAGATACTTTGTATTACTGAACTTAATGAATAAATGAAAGTTTTTCTATTAATTAAAGTGTGTTTATAATTTACTCAAGTCTTGGAACTATTGTCAACGTAAGAAGAGTAAAGACAGGGGGTCTTCTAGACAAACTCTTCTGAAACGGTTTAAAATGTTATTCACAATCTTAGGATCGACTGAAAAATCGAGTCTAATTATGACTGTCTGAACCAAAGGATGCCGGTCTCGAGGTATAGGAGTGGAGACTCTAACGGTTGACCTAGACATGTTATGGAGCATATTGAATATATCAGTAACAAATTAGTTTAGAGTAAAGTCGTTTATCTAGCTCTAAATCTAATTGTAACACCTTAATGATATTTTTATAATTACTTTAATCCTGAGGTGAATACGAAACTTGACCTAGTTAGTTACAATCTTTGATACGCAAAGGAGTGAGTTCAAATTGTCAGAAAATACATCAGATGTTGAGATCGTGATTCAACTATGTTGGAGTTGTGTCATTCACACATATGAAAATCCATGGTTAGATTACAAAATACAACAATATCACATTATGCTTATTGATAAGTGTGTGAATAAATTAACCTGACTAGGTATTCGATGAAATGAATCATTGAATAAGACAGGTGAATTGTAAGAGACAATTCACTATTATGTCTTTCTTATTCACAGTCAATAAAGGAGTTAAGGAAATAATAACAAGAGGGGTAAAATGATAATTTTACATCCTGCTCTTGCTACTGATATTCATGAAGAGTAATATGTTAAAATATTTTGTGGATCGTAAAATAAAAGAATTTATTTATACCAACCGAAAATATAGCGCGCATAAATCGAGAGTTGATTCAGCATTGAACCTATAGTGAAGTCGTATTATTTCAGAATTAAACATGTCAGGGATTTATAGAGATAAATTTACCGGGTACTTGAATCCTATAGCTTTATTCGTATGGGTTCATTCGGTTTCAGGAGTAGCTCATGAGGACAAGAATAGAAGAGACAACATCGGTTGGATCAAAATGTGTTTTGAGCCAAGGTTTATTTCCTGAACTCATATATGATGGGTGTTGTCACTTAATTAGTGAAGAATAATTAATTAATGTATGAATTAATTAATTTATTATTTTTTAATTATTAGATAATTAGTAAAAAATTAATTAACTAATTGATGGTGATCAATTTAATTTATCAATTTGAACACAACATTGACTCTAAGATAATGTGGAAATTTTTGGCAATGGCTAATAATATGGGGCTAAATTTTCTCAATTTGACATATGGGGGTATACGTGCAAATTCATAAATTAATATATAAGGGATGGCATTAGGGTTGCATCCCTAAGTGTGCCTTGACACAACTCTAATCACATAGAGTAAAAAAATGTTCTCTCTCCCCTTATTGTTACCGCCAAATTCATAAAGGAAGAAAATAAATTTTTTTCCTCGGTTATTTTGAGTCCACACTCGGTTCCTAAAAACATCCTCTAGAGATATAATTTTAAATTCAACGAGTGGTTGTTGGTGTAAAAACTAATTGAAGTTCTTGGATTTAAAGATTAAAGAACGTGAAGAGTTTATTAAGGATTCTACCAATTCAGAAAGTCTCTGATACAACGAAAATGTATAAATCGTTTCTACCTCCTTCTAAATATGTCTAATCTAAATATGCATTATCTGTATTTTGGTTTTAATATTTAATACGATTAAATATGTTTTAGAAAAAATTTTGATATTCCGCCCACGAACCGTTCGTGGTTCAAAGATATTTTTTTTAATTTTAAAACCAGATCCAATAATTAGTATCAAAGCCTTGGGTTATTAATTATGCATATTCTGTGATTATATGTATGTATCATTGGATACTGTGATATTGGCATATAATTATGTAGGATAGATTCAAAATTATTTTGAATGTATTTTATGAATGGATCCCTAACAATTGGCTCTAGGCATTTTATTTTTCAATTTTAGAATTGATGTACACCAAATTTAAGACATGTGATTTTATGTAATTTATTTTTCTTGCAAAAATTGTATTTTTAAAATTTCATGAAATCAGTATCTACCTCAAAACGTAGCTGTCGAAAACCACAATCGTCGACGCCACCGCTGCCGGACGTCACCTCCTTTGCTGGTCGCTGCCACCCACTGCCGTACCGCCGCCTCCTGCTACTTGCCGCCAAGCCTTGCACAGTTGGTTACCTAATTGGGTTTTAGAAACCTATGGATTTAAAAAACCATTGGGGTTTTGAAAACTTTTGGGTATTAGAAACCTAAAAGTTTTGAAACCTATAGATTTAGGAAACCATTGGGTTTTGAAAGCTTTAGGATTTAGGAAACCTTGAGATTTTGAGAAACTTTTGAGTTTAGAAAATCTTAGGATTTTTCCCAATCGAGTCCCTAAATTTTTTTATTTTATTGGGTAATTTTTCACACTAATGAATTGAATTTATTTTATAAATTATTTTTAAAAATAAATCAATTGATTTATTTACTTGACAATTGATTTATCAAAGTAAAAATTGTTGGAAAAATAAATTGAAAATTGAAAATTGATTTTTAAAATGGGACTGGGCCGTTGTAAAGAGTTACAAAGTGGTAGAATTTCCAGAAGGAGAATGAGTAAATGACTGACGCCATGAATATTAGTTTATAAATCAGTTGTAATTTATTTATTATTATTTTATGGATTGTAATTTGAAATGAGATGATAGGGAAGTTAATTTTAAATGGATGATTTATTATTAATCTCGTATCATCATATAACATGCCATATAGAACTAGAGATATGTCAATATCAAAATGTCATATAGCATGTACATGCATCATTGTACTTTAATTTATAATGGGTTATAATTTAAGTAAAATGTGTAAAAAAACATTTTATAACATTTTAAAATTTAAATTGAGATTTAAATTTTATAAAAGTTTATAATTTTTTAACATGTTTTTTATTTCAAATTAATAAAGAGTTATAATTTTTGAAAAAATAACAAAAAATCCATTTTTCAAAAACTAAGTAGGGGGTTGTTTACGTTGAAACGTTCATAAAGTTCTCAATGCAAACTTGATCGTGGCACGAGGAATGGTTTAGAAGCGCCCTAGCGGTCCTCTCTTTAGTGGGAGAAACTTGAGAATCGTGTCGCTTTGAGTTATCGAGTTTCTTAAAAAGCAAAAACTTGTAAAGGAAATGGTGAGGCATGACAGTTCCTAGATGGACTGTTAGTTCATGGTAACCTTTAAAGTCGATGCGTTGGTTTAACACTCAGACCGAAGCACATTGAAATCCCTTATAGAGGCTAGTCAATGGGGCTAGTCAATGAGGCTAAGATGACCAAAACCATTGGTGATAGGTTAAGGTAGATGTAATGACATCTTGATAAGCGTTAACCAAACGAGAGGAGTCTCGATGTGATGGAAGATAGTTTTGACGTTGTCTTTAGATGAAACAAGCTATTATTGTTGATCGTAACATCATGGAAGATATATTTTTATTGGATTTTTAACTATTTAAGTATTTGCATCATGCATCATACTTTCTTAAATGATTGAGGATTTATTTACACAACTTTATTTATTCTTTTCAGTGATCATGTCGCTATCCCTGCTCTCAAGTATCTTAAATGAGAACAAACTTACTGGTGAAAATTACATGGATTGGAAACATAATCTTGATATCGCACCGATGGTAGAAAAGCACAAGTTCGTGCTCGCCGCCCCTTGTCCTCTTGAGCCTATTGCTTAATCAACTTAAGTGGAAAATGATGCTTATGCTTTGTGGCTGCGTTCTGATGAGATCGCAAGGTGTTACATCTTGGCTTCTGTTAACAAGATGTGGCGACAGCAACATCAGAACTTGGAAACTGCCACTGATATGATGTTGAGCCTCATCGAAATGTTCGGAGATTAGGGTCGTCTAGCAAAACAGGCTGCTGTGTAAAACTTCATGAACTATAGGATGAAACCTGAAACTCTTTTCAGAGAATATATGATGTTGATCATAGTTATCTGTATGAGATGAAGATCATGGGTTCTGAGGTAGATGGTGAGACACAAGTTAATATGTTCCTTGAGACTCTGCCTTACAGTTTTGAGAATTTCAAACTTAATTATTCGATGAATAAGTTGAGATACTCACTTTCTGAGCTGATGAAGGAACTACAAGCTGCTGAGACCCTGTTTCTGAAGGGCAAGAGGAAGACTGGAGAGGCAAACTTTATTAGAAGCAAGTCTTCCACCTCTGGCGCCAAAAAGAAACACAGGAGAGACTTGAAGATGGCTAAGAAGCAGAACTCAAAAGCTACAAAATGTAAGGGCACTGCAAAGTGGATAAGTCGAAAGACATGTGACATCATTGTGGAGCCGTTGGCCATTGAAAACGTAACTGCTTAGACTATCTCAAGGAGTTGAGATCTAAAGGTATAGTACTTGTTATTGAGGCTTTCTATGTGGCTGACGCTATTTTTCATGGATTGTAGTCTCTGCAGTCACTAACCATATCTATTATTCCCTACAGAGATTCAGGAAAATCAGAAGGCTTGACGATGGTGAGTTCAACTTTCGTTGGGGAAATGGAGCACTAGTATCAGTCGTATCTATGGAAACTATTAAATTGTCATTTGATAACAGTTTCATGGTTTATATGATGTTTATTATATCCTGATTTTTTGGAAGAACCTTATTTGAGTGGCTAGTTTAATTGAGCAATGATTCAATTTGAATTTCATTGATAAAGTATAGGGAGAACTGCAAAAATAGCTCATTTTCTAGCTCAAGTTGCAAAAATGTCCAGAAAATTCTTTTATTGCAAAAATGACCGAAATATGGTAAATAATCTATTTCCCACACGTGTAATTTCGGTAAATTATATATTTACCACTGTGTAATTTCATTGGTAAGCAAATTATTTACCATGGTCATATTTATGTCATTTTTACAAATAAAATTTTTTTGGTCATTTTTGCAACTCCGCCCCCAAAACTCATCTTGTCCTACTATTGCCCCATAAGTATATTGGTATTTTTAAAAATGACTGCTTAATTATTACTGCACGTTTGATAAATAAATTATTTTACGTAAAATCAATAGTTCAAATAATATGTGACACTAAAATGTATGTTGATTCATAACATGATAGTAAGAGGTTGAAGTCTAACTCAACCAGTCTAGCCTATTTTTGCTACTTACGTATTGGGCATATTAGCCTGGACAAGATTAAAAGACTTACGAATGATGGTCATTTGCAAACTCTAAGTGTGGGATCACTACCCACATGTGAATCCTGTATACAATGTAGAATGACCAAGAGACTCTTTTCAGCAAAGAGTGAAAGAGCCACTCAATGCCTCAAACTCGTACATAGTGATGCATGTGGGTCACTGAATATCCAAGTAAGATAAGGTTATGAATACTTCGTAATCTTCACTGATGATTACTCACGTTTTGGTCTTGTTTATCTAATGCGCCAAAAGTTTGAAACCTTTGAAAAGTTCAAAGAGTATAAGGCTATGGTTGAGAAGCAATTAGAGAAACAAATCAAAACACTTTGATCTGGTCGTGATGAAAAGTACTTGCTAGGAGAGTTCAATGATTTTCTGAAGGAAGAAGGTATTCTTTCTCACCTTACAGCACCTTGCACTCAAGAACATAATGGTGTGTCAGAGAGAAGGAATCGAACTCTGATAGATATGATTAGATCCATGACGAGTTACTCATCCCTCCCACATTCGTTCTGGGGATTTGCCTTGGAAACAGTAGCATACATTCTGAATCAAGTTTCGTCGAAGATGGTGTCTGGCATGCCATATGAAAGATGGAATGGACTAAAATCGTCAGTTAACCACTTTAGAATATGGGGGTTCCTAGCACATGTTCTGAAACAGAAGACATGCAAGTTGGTCAAACAATCAGAATTATGCATATTTGTAGGATATCCCAAAGGAACGAAGGTGTATGTATTTTGTAGTCCAACTAACAAGAAAACATTTATTAGCACGAATGCACATTTCTTAAAGAAGATTATATAAGATGTGTGAAGTCGAGAAGTATTCTTGTGCTAGAGGAATTATTGAGTGGGAGGACACTGACTCCCCAATTAGGAACCATTTCTGATTCAATGATGGAAGAACCATAGTTGGGACCAAAGTCTATGGAGCCTCGACGTAATGGGAGGGTTGTCAGACAGCCCGACATGTACATATTTTATGCAGATTCCTTAACAGCAGTCTAAGATAAAGATCATGATGAACTTGTTTCTTACTCACAAGCTATGGATGGTCTTGAAGCAAACCTATGGCAAGAAGCCATGAACGTTGAGATACATTTGATGTACTCGGACGGAGTCTGGACACTTGTAGATCCTCTTGAAAGGGTAAAACATGTAGGGTGCAAATGGATTTATAAGAAAAAGAGAGGTGCAAATGGGAATGTGGAGACATTCAAAACTAGGCTAGTGGCCAAGGGCTACACCCAAAAGGAAAGTATAGATTATGAGGATACATTTTCGCTAGTAGCTATGCATAAATCCATCTGAATCCTCATGTCCATTGTTGATGCCCTTGATTACGAAATTTGACAGATAGAAGTCAAGACTCTTTTTCTGAATTGTAATATTGAAGAGTGCATTTATATGGCTATACCAGATGAGTTCATGGAGAAAATCCAAGAGAGCAAGGCTTACAAACTGGTGAAGTCGATTTACGGACTTAAGCAAGCGTCATGGCCGTGGAATATTAGATTCGACGAAACTGTCAAGAACTTTGGTTTTGAACAGTTAGTGGGTGAACCCTGTGTGTATAAACTGATACATGAAAGGAAAGCGGTTTTTCTAGTCTTGTACATAGATGATGTTCTACTCATTGGGAATGATGTAGGAAAATTATTTGACGTCAAGATTCGGCTTGCAAAGCAATTTGATATGAAGGATCTTGGAGAAGTTGTATTTGTTTAGGTATTCAGATCTTTCGATATAGGAAGAATAGACAATTGGCACTGTCTCAAGCATCATATATTGATAAGATGATGAATCGTTTTAGTATGCAAAACTTCAAGAAGAGATATCTTTCTTTTGACATGGAGTCAATCTCTTCAAGAAGCAGTCTCCCAAAACTTCTCAAGAAAAGGAAGACATGAGAAAGATTTACTATGCCTCACCCGTAAGAAGTCTCATGTATGTGATGCTTTGCATTAGGCTAAACATTTTCTATGTCATAGGCGTGGTGAGTCATTCCTAATCTAATCCTGAAATCGAGCATTGGAATGTCGTCAAGCATATCCTTAAGTATCTCAGGAGAACGAGGAACTATATGCTTGTGTATTCAAGTAATGACCTGAATATGACGGGGTATACTGATTCTGACTTCCAAGCAGACAAGGATTTTAGGAGGTCTACTTTAAGATCGGTGTTGTTCATCTTGAATGGTAGAGCAGTTGTATGGAGAAGTGTCAAGCAATCTTGCATTATTGATTCTACCATGGAAGCTGAATATATGGTAGGTTGTGAAGCTGCAAATGAGGTTGTATGGCTTAGAAAGTTCTTGAAGACTCTGGAAGTTATTTCAGAAGCTGACAAGCCCATGGCATTTTATTGTGATAACAGTGGGGCTGTAGCGAATTCGAAGGAATCAAAGAGTCACAAAAGATCCAAACACATAGAGCGTAAGTATCATCTGATAAAAGAGATTGTTCAACGTGGAGATATTGTAGTAACACACATATCGACGATCAACAACCTGCCAGATCCATTCACGAAGACTTTAAGAAGTAAATTCTATGATGGTCATCGTGGAGAGTAATGGGGATATGAGATTGTACACGCCTACTTTAGTCCTAGTGGGAGATGATTGGAATTATGTCTATAAAATAGGGTGTAATAACTATTTATGAGTATTTAATTATTCTTAGACATGTTGTATTATTGAATTTATTGAATGAATGAAATTGTTTTTATTAATTAAAGTGTGTTTATAATTTACTCAAGTCTTAAAACAATTGTCAACGTAATAAGAGTAAAGACAGAGGAGTCTTCGAGACAAACTCTTTTGAAATAGTTCATAATGTTATTCGCAGTCTTAGGATCGACTGAGAAATTGAATCTGATTATGGTTGTTAGGTTGAACCAAAGGATGCCGGTCTCGGAGCATGAGAGTGGAGACCCTAACAGTTGACCTAAGCATGTTATGGAATATGTTGAAGAGATCAGTAATAAATTAGTTTGGATCAAAGTCGTTTATCTAACTCTAAATCTACTTGTTACACCCTAAGGATATTTTTGTAATTATATTAATCCTGAGGTGAATACGAAACTTGACCTAGTTATTGAGGTTCTTTGATATGCTAAAGAAGTGAGTTCGAATTGTCAGAAAATACATCAGCTGTTGGGATCGTGATTCAACTATTTTAGAGTTGCGTAATTCACATATATGAAAATTCGTGATTAGATTGTCAAATACAACAATATCATCTTATGCTTTATTGATGGCTGGGTGAATAAATTAACCTGGCCAGGTACTTGGTGAAATGAATCATTGAATAAGAGATGATGAATTGTACAAGATAATATAACTTTCTTATTCACAGTCAATAAATGAGTTAAGGAAATAATAACAAGAGTGGTAAAATGATAAGATTATATCCCGCTCTTGTTATCGATATTCATAAATATTCTATGGACCGTGAAATAAAAATGTTTATTTACACCAACAGAAAATGTAGCGCGAAAGAATCGAGAGTTGATTTGGCATCGAACATATAATAAAGTCGTACGATGCCAGGATTAAATATGTCAGGAATTTATAGAGATAAATTTGTCGGGTATTTGAGTCCTATAGCTTTATTCATGTGGGTTCCTTCGGTCTTAAGAGTAGCTCATGATGACTTGAATAAAAGAAACAGCATCAATTGGACCAAAATATGTTTTGGGCTAATGTGTATTTTCTGAACCCATATGTGATGGGTGTTATCACTTAAATAGTGAAAAATGATTAATTAATGTTCAAATTAATTAATTATTTATTTTTAATTATTGGTTAATTAGTAAATAAAAGAAATTAATTAATTGATAGAAGTCAATTTAATTTTATTAATTTGGATTGATGAATTTGAATAAAACATGTACTTTAAGGGAATGTGAAAATTTTCGGCAATGGCTAATAATATGGGGCTGAATTTTCTGCAATTTGGCATATAAATGTATATGTGCAAATTCCGTAAGTTATTCTATAAGGGATGGCATTAGGGTTGTCTCGCTAAGTGTGTATTGACAGAACCTTAATCACACAGAACAGAAAAAAGATTTCTATCTCCTTCTCCTACTGTTGCCGCCGAATTCATAGACGAAGAAAATTTTTTCTTCCTCAGTTGTTTGAGAGTCCACACTCAGTTTCTAAAAATATCCTGTAGAGATATATTTCTGAATCCAACAAGTGGTTGTTGGTGCGAAAACTAATTGAAGTTCTTGGATTTGAAAATCGAAGAACGCGAAGCATTTAATAAAGATTTCACCAATTCAGAAAGTCTCTGATACAACGAAAATGTATAAATCATTTCTACCTCCTTCTAAATACATCTAATCTAAATATGCATGATCTGTAGTTTGGTTTTAATGTTTAATACGATTAAATATATTTTCAAAAAAAAATTATATGGCGTCCACGAATCGTTCATGGTTCAAAGATATTTTCTTTAAATTTTAAAACTCAATCCAACAAAAATGAGGAGGGGAAAGCCTACGTTTTTACTACTCATGGGGAAGAGGTGTCATAAAGGGTATTTAACCCATTAAAAGGTTATTTAACAAAAATTAAGTTAATAAAAATTTCCTTTATATTGCAAAATAAAAAATATTTTGGGCCTTAAACTACAAAGAGTATTCCATATTCTATAACATGTGGGCTTCCTATGAGAAAAAAAATCTGGAGCAAAAAAGAGCTCATTGACTCATATAGAGGTGGCCCATATAGAATGAACCTTTAAGCTTATCAAGTTATCACCATTGATACAATCATCTCTAAATTTTCCACTCGAATCTTTTCTCCCTTTCCAATGTGGGATTTCAACATTTCCCACCTATTTTTCCATTCTCATTTAGCTCACTTTGGAAGATAATTTCTCATTCATCCCAAAACCAATTTTGATAAATTAATAGTCGATTTCGATGTACTTGTGGAGGACAACTCAAGAATCTGAATACCTTCTTACACTTTTACATAATGGGTCTTACTTAAAAATTTGTCCAAAATTGGTTTGCAAAAATGGTATACAAAATACCAATTTTCCAACAATTCTCTACATGAATGAAAAATGACAACCAACAACATGACAGACATGGTGATATAATTCTACGTTCTAAAACCTACATAGGATAGATACGTTTTACCCTTTGAACCTTCACTTATGTAAGTATGTTTACTTTACTAGGTGGTCAGTAGACACGATGTCTTTGAATTGTTCGGTTTTTTTGTAAATGATGACATACTATACACATGAGTCATCCTTAACAGTTTAGTTCTCATGACTATGTTCGTTTTGACCATGAACATCCTCGTGGTTCTATAAGAGTTTCTAAAGAATTTTGCCTTTACAATTTCTATAGAAGCGGCCTCACTTTACTCTTACATAGGTGATTTCTTAATTTAAGAGTAAACTCACATTACTCCACTCAGATCTCATAATTTCTTACGCATAAGAATCGTTAAAAGCTTAGCTTAACCTGATCTCAACGGGTATCACTGTAGTCATCAGAGGAATGGATAAGGAAAATCCTCATAGTGGTTCGGGTAAGTTTATACAATTAGGTTATCCCTTTGAACTTAGATCTTGGGATCTCCAGTCATCTAGGTTGGGTTTGTTTTGTATCAACTTATTTTTACATGGGGTTTAGTCTCATTCTCATCTATGACTTTTCAACTAACTCTCTATTTAACCCTTAGTTAACGGATTCGCAATGTTATTCTTTGACTTTACATAATCAAGAGTGATAACTCCTATCAAGAGTAGTTATTTAATGACATTATGCCTACGACGAATGTGTCTAGACTTATCATTATACATATCACTTTATGACCTTCCAATATCACTTTGACTATCACAGTGTATATAGATTGATGTCACAGGCTTTGTCCATCTACCAATATTCTCTAGAAAGTGGTGTAGCCACTCAATCTCCTCCCCACATTTATCCAAAGCTATAAGCTCAGATTCCATAGTGGATCTAACTATAATAATCTGTCTTGAGGATTTTCATGCTACGGCAACACCTCCTAATGTAAAAACATACCCACTAGTAGACTTCGTATCTCTCTTATCAGATATCCAATTTGCATAAGTTTATCCTTCTAGGACCGCTGGATATCTTGAATGGTGTATTCCATAACTCCGAGTATATCGTAAGTACCTCAATACTCTTACAATGACTTTCCAATGTTCAGCTCCAGGATTACTCCTGTTTCTACTTAGTTTACTTATGTATAGGCTATATCAGGTCTTGTATAACTCATCAAGTACATCAAACTACCTATCACTCTGGAGTATAATACTTGAGAGATACTCTCACCTTTATTGTTGGGCGAATGTACACTTGTATCCATTGATATTTTTGATTCACTAGTGCCATATTTGCTAAATTTTTCAAGAATAAAATCTACATAATAAGACTGACTTAAAATAAGTACATTTGATGTTCTTTTGATTTGTATTCCCAATAACATTAGCAAGTCTCATGTCCTTCATATCAAATCTAGATTTTAACATGTCTTTTGTAGACTTGATCTCTTAGCATTACTTTCAACGATAAGTATGTCATCAACATACAAACACACAATGACATATCCATTTTTTGTATCTTTAACATAGATACATTTATCACACTCATTGATTTTGAATCCAATAACAACATGTGACTATCAAAATTCTCATGCTATTACTTTTGTGCTTGTTTCAAACCATATAATGATTTGACTAATTTACAGACTTTCTTTCCTTACCTAGAAATGAAAAACCCTTTTAGTTGTTTCATGTAGATTTATTCCTCTAAATCTCCATTCAGAAAGGCTATTTTCACATCCATTTGATGTACTTCGAGATTTCACAAAGCTGCAATTGCAGGTACCATCCTAATGGAGTTTATTCTCGACACCGAAGAATATGTATCAAGATAATTTCCTTCTATAAGTAGTCTTTAATTACAAGTCTAGGCTTGTATTGATCAATAGATCCACCAGCTTTCATTTTTCGTTTGAAAATTCATTTGGAACCCAAAGATTTATAACTTGGTGGAAGATCCACTAGTTCCTAAGTATGATTTTACAAAATGGAATCAATTTCACCCTTAATGATTTTGCAAAATGGAATCGACACGCACTAGTGTTATTTGCATAACAAATGAAAATGCAATCGGCAATTTTTTGTCCTATCTTCACATTTTTGGGTGTAGGTACCATCCCTTTAGAAGGCATCCTCACATTCGTAAGTATTTGTATAAAGATTTTCTATATTTCCATAACTCATATAACGTCTTATCCACTTTCATTTTTGGTATCTTATTCAAAATATAGTCCTCAAAACGGATACTCCCCACATGTTCTAAGGTAATCCAGAATCGATCAACAATGCATTCATCATTTTTTTAAGGTACAATTTTTGCGCTAAGCAACACCATTGGACTAAGGTGAATTAGGTGTTATGATTTCATGTATACTCTCATGTTGAGCAAAAATCTCAACAAATAGTGATTCATGCTCACCACCTCTTGAAGATACGAAATTTGGTGTTATGACGTTTCTTTTGTGGCGATACGTGGGAGGAAAAATACCATATGTAATTCGCGTTTTGGAGCAAAAAGAGTACAAAATAAAAAAGAAAAAACTTGTATTTCTTATCCTTCTACCTCACCGTTCATATCTTAGAATTCCTAGAAGCCCTATCATAACTCGTGAGTTACAAGTGTTGGAACAGAAAAATGCAAATGGTACTGTTTAAATGTGTTTTAAACCAACACACCATTACTATCCTCACCCTCATCCATATTCGTTTCCTCAATTCCAACATTATTTCACCATCATATTAATATGTCAAAATGCACATCATCCTTTTCAATAAAGGATTAATGGACCCAACTTGCATTCTAAAAAAGATTGAGCTTGAGATTGCTAGGTGAAATAGGAAGCTTTTTTAGAAAAGAAATTCTTGAAAATTTTGAAAAGTGGTTGGCTGCATGTGTGAAGAGTGTTGTCTCTAAGAGTCTAATAGGTTTAAGTTTTTACGTTATCTTATTTGTAAACTTTTGGTTTATTTTTACTACATCTTTATCACTTTTGATGTTTGTTGATGATGAAAGTCGATATAAAGTTGGAACTCACCTCTTAAAGAGACGATTTATGCTGACGTGTAAAATGAAATCATTTCTTCAAGATGAGATTTTCAACGTAGCAAAAAGTGTGACGTTTTATAGTTAATTTTAAAACTGTATTATTTTTTTAAAAAGACTCTACTCGAATAAAAACTCATCAAACATTATAATCTTACATTTTAAGTTACACTAGTTCAAGATTCCACTACATAATAATGATAATAATGTTTTTACTAATAATATTTTCTGAGATGATATTACGAATTTAATAGGTTCTATGAGTGTTGCTCTTTTCTTTTCAATCCAACAAAGCTTTCTTTTGCCTGACGAACTTGTGGATCAGTTGTTGAAGTCCATGCGTAAAAGCCAAACAACAAGAAGGAATCTTAGGAGCAAAATAACTACGAAATTGGGGGTTTTGCCTAATGTAGACCCCTTGAAAAGCTAAATGCCTAAAATAGACCATTCCCTTAATTTTTATAGATCTAAACTCCTGACCCACCATCCACCCATTTTTCTCCATCTCTAGAAAATTCTTCCCTCTCATACCCTTCTTACACTCATCCAATCAAATGTTAAATTATTTTATTTCAATACTCAATTTTTATCGCTTCTTAAGGAAGCCATCCAAATATATCTCATTTCTCCTTCATCGCAGTCCATTCCTTCACCTTCTTCTTCAAAAAAAATTTCTCTTCCATCTTCATCTTCCATTTCAAAATTTTTACCCGCTGCAAGAGAAACTTTGAACAAGTTTTTTTATTTGTTTATTGAGTTTTGGGTTTTTAATGTTACTGAGTTTTATAAGAATTTTGTGGGTTTTTATTAAGTTTTACTACAACAACAATGAGTAGGTTGAAGATGATGGCTGTAAGATCATCTTGAAGCAATCTTGAAGGCTTCAAGAAGATCTTGTAATCCTTCTTGAAGTCTACAAGATGGTTTCAAGATGGCAACCATCTTGTAGGCTTCAAGATGATTTCAAGATGATTTTAAAGATGATCTTGCATATTTCAAGATGGTGTTGAAGACATCTTGAAGCCGTCTTGTAGATTTCAACGATGAAGTCTTCAAGACGACATCAAGATCATCTTGAAGTGATCTTATACACTTTAAGTCACCTTCAAGAGGATCTTGATGCCATCTTGAAGTCTACAATATTGGTTCAAAATGATTTTAAGATGATATTGAAGCCTTCTTGTAGATCATCTTAAAGTTATCTTTAAGTCTACAAGAGTGCTTCAAGATGGCTCTAGGATCATCTTGAAATCTACAAGATTGCTTCAAGAGGGCTTGAAGATCATTTTGAAACCATCTTGAAGTCTACAAGATTGTGTCAAGATAGGTTCAAGATAATCTTAAAGTCTACAAGATAATTTTCAAGATCATCTTGGTCTTCAAGATGACTTTAAGCTTCATCTTGATGTTCAAGATGACTTGCTTCAAGACAGGTTCAAGATGATCTTGAATTTTTAGAAAAGCTTCATTTTTAGTTGACTAGCTAATTAAAAAATCTAAAGAAATGTTTTAGCTTGGGATTTTTAGAAAAGCTTCATTTCTATTTTTGGTAGGGTAAGTATGTCTTTCTTGCTAGTTATCGTCTCTCCATTTTCCAGTAGTCGCGACGATTCACTTCATTGCACCTTGTGAGTCAAACTTTTTCAAAGAATCTTTTCATACTTGAGTACCTCTAAACACCATTTCATTTCCCCTTTTCATGATTTATGAAATCATTTTCAAATTTTTTTATGTCCGCGGCCTATTTAAAGGCTTTCCTCTTCCCTTGTCCTTTTTTCTCCATTTTCAATCTTGTAAGTCTCTCATCTTTTCTTCTTCTTCCCTGAATTTTCTACTTTTGACATTTCTCAGAGTCATGAAAGACGAAACCCACTTTAAATCTTCGGTCTCCTTAGTTAGAAACCAAGACGAGTTTAGACAATTTATGGCTTACCATAAAAAAGCTTTCCCACCTAATGTCCTTTATGCACTAGGAGATAGCTTATCCTCAGGAGTCCCGTGCAGGCCCCTATACTAAATCATTCTTAGTCCAATGTATATAGCATTAGGTGTTAAACTCCCATTCTCTCCCTTTTTTCAAGAATTCTTCTCTACTTATGGTCTAACCCCTTCCCAGTTTACCCCGAGCTCGTATAGGGCAGTCCTATGTTTTGAGGCTATAAATAGACGATATAATCTAGGTTTGGGAATAGACGAACTCTGAAACTTATAGATAGTCAAACGCCGAGGTGAGAGTTTTTCTCTTGCTCCTCGCCCAAAGGAAACATATGGGCCACATATAACCGACCTCCCAAAGGGGAGTAAAGGATGGGAATGTGATATTCTTCTTGTTGGTGGGTGGGATGGTGATGTTAGATAATTCCCAAAAAATAGACAATTTTCAGTAAGTCGTCAGAGCTCCATTTCCGTATTCTTTTCTTCAGTTTCTTTCACTTTTCTTTCTTTTCCGATGTATTTCTGTTTACTAATATGTCCTTCACTTTAGTTGTAATGGAGATAAAAGAGCTAACAAGAAACCTTTCACATCAAGGGATTTCAACGAAAGGATAACTACAGCTTACTATTGTCAGGAGAGGAGGTGGTACAAACTTATTGATCCGAGAAGGGAAGTCAACGTTGTTAGTTCCCCGGTTGCGGCCCCTGTTAATTCAACATCTGCCTCATCATCAACTTCTCCGCTAGGAATTCCCATTCCCTCTTTCCATTTTATTCATTGTAACATAGCTTCTAGTTCTTCTGAATCAATTGACACATAATAAGAGGAAGAGCAAGAACCAGATTTATTTTGGAAAGCAGCCATAAGCATCGAGATCTCAAAATGACTAAGCAGCACTATAGTTGGTAACAATGATAGGAGCGTTCACCCGAGGATGAACATGTCCAGTTCCTCCCAAGATCGTTCTGCTCCCCCTACTCATGGTACCGGAATGAGGGTCCTTCGGTATGTTCATCAACTCCTCCTCTTGCTCCTCCTCCGCTAGTTGTTCTTGCTTCAATCAGCTTCTTAGACGACGCCCAATCTTCCCACATCATTCTTCATGGTATTCAGTCCGATGTTGATACGGAAACAACCCGTAGTATTAGCATTGGTGATCTCATCAGTTCATTGAGCTAGATCTGATGAGGGTACGTTTAATTTCTCTTCTTGTTTACCGAAAAATTATATTTTACTCGTTTATTTACACTTTCTACTTCTTCATTTTCTTTCCCCTATTTGCAAGCCATTTTTCATCACAACGTTCTCCAAGAATACCACATCACCCGTGATCAGGCCTTGGTGAACTTTCACAGGGAAGTTATTGAGTGTCGGGGCTTCGTTGATGGTCTCCAGGCTGAAATTGAAAAGGACCGAGGCTAAGTTACGGGGAGTAGTGGAGAAGCATTCTTAAGAAGCAGCTATTGCAAAGGTGGAAAACCTGAAGCTTGCAGAGCCACTAGAAGCAGGTAAGGAGACTTTGGCTGTGGCTGAGCACACTAAGGCTCAGGCAGAAAAGAAGGACATACAAACAAGAGATGAGTATGAAGCTCTATTTTTAATTTCATTTTCTACCAACCCAAATGAAGATGCGTCTGCCCACCCATATTGTTGCTGCTGAAGACGCGACTGTCATCATCCCTTAGATCTTCTTCTTTTGTATTTTGTAATTTCATTTTCTGTATTTTCATTTCCTTGTACTCTTTTTTCTTTTCATTGTAATTTTCAACCATCGTCAATGAAAAGAAATTTGGTTTTTTCTCTTCTCAACTTTTGACTTCACTGTTGTCATGTACTTGGTGGATTTTTATACTCATAGATTTCTATAGCATGTTGAACTCTTTTTTGATTTCTGAATTCCATTCGGCATCGATTCATTAGAGAGTTAAGCTTTAACTCTTTCTAATTGCTTCAGTTGTTGATTTTTGAACAGTTTTTCGATTCATTTTCCATTTTAATTTCTAGTTTCCTTTTCAAAACAGTGTTTGCTAAACACCCATTCTCAAGGACTTAATCTTTTTCAAAACTCAGGGGGGCCTATGATTACATTCTGAGAACGACGTCCGTAAACATCTGTTCGCAAGGACTTTTAAGCTTTTCACAAAGCTCAGGAGCCCTATAATTTTCTTCTAAAAACAGCGCCCGTAAACATCCATTCCTAATGACTTAAGATTTTCACAAAACTCAAGGGCCCAATTTGTTTATTCCAACCTGGAAAGAGAAGCTGACGTCAATTTTCACGTGAAAAACCCTTAACGGGAAAAACCACGGAAAATGTAATTTTCATTATGAAAGAGGGAGAAGTCATACATAATATTTGCTTAAATGTAGGCATTCCAAGGTTTGAGTAAATCATTCCCCTCATTTATTCATCAGATGATAAGATCATTTTCCTCCAACTACTTTAACAATGAATGGTCCCTCCCAATTTGGTCTCAATCTACCTTCACTTGTTTGAAATATTCTTTTGAGAAAGAGGTCCCCGATCTGATATTGCCGTTTTCTCACCCTTTTCTAGAATTATTTCCTTCTCTTTTGATTGTAGGTAGGCAATCTGATTAAAGCTATCTCTCATTTTTCCTTCAATAGATAAAGGTTTTGCGTCATTAACTCCGTGTTTATAACCTCATCAATGGTAAAACTCACTATGGGGCATCCAATTTCAACTGGTATAACAACTTCTACCCCGTTGCAAGGGCGAAAGGTGTTTCACCTATGGGTTCCTAAGGTGTAGTTCTGTAAGCCTTAAGAACTTACGGAAACTCTTCAACCCATCTTCCCTTGAAAGATTCTAGCTACTTCTTCAGACTATCAATAATTGTCTTAATTGATCTTTCCTCTTGCCCGTTGCCTTGGGAATAATAGGGTGTTGATAATTTGTTTCTTATATGGAGTCCTTCACATAAACTCTTCACTTGGATCCTGATGAATTGAAGTTTGTTGTCAAAGACTAACGTTTTGGGAACTCCATACCTGAAGACACTATTTTTTCACAAAAACTATTTTACCTCTTTTTCCCTCACTCTTACCAAAGCCTCTGCTTCAATCCACTTGGTGAAGTAGTCGGTTGCGACTAGCAAAAATCTCTTCTAAGCGGGAGCCATCGGGAGTGGTCTTACTAAATCAACACCCTACTACATGAACGACCATGGACTTATTAATGTCTATAAATCTTCTAGGACCATTCTTGGAACAAGAGCATAACGTTGACACTTATCGCACCTCTTTATGAAGGGTATTGCTTTTTCATGCATCTTTGGCCAGTAGTACCCTTCATTTAATTACTTGTTTGCCAAAGACCTTCCGCCTGAAAGATTTCCACAAATTTCCTCATGTATCTCTCTAAGGCGTACTTCACTTCCATTATTATGAGGCATTTGAGATACTATCCTGAAAAAGATCTTTTATACAATCTCCTGTCAATCAAAATATACATTGCACTTTGTTGTTTAAGCTTTCGGCCTTCCATTTTGTTGGCTGGAAGATCCCCACTGAGAAGATAACGAACAATGCTTTTCCTGCCAATCATGCTCGTCACTTTCCGTTATAACCTAAGCTTCTATTTGAATGGATGTCTTCGTGCTAGGCTCGCTTAATTACTCGATGGAAACTTTCCTTCTATAAAGGAATAGTATCGAAGATCCCAAATTGGCAAGGGCATCCGCTCTTGAATTTTTCGTTCTCGGTATTTGTGCAATCTAATAACTTTTGAACAACTGTAGCATTTCCTTATTTATTGTAAATACTCTGCCATCTGCTATCTTTGGCCTTGCATTTTCCTAAATTTTTGAACATCGGATCATAAATTTTTTTAATGTTTTTTACCTTCAATTCATTTACAAGGCGGAGTCCGGCTAGTAGTGTTTCGTGTTCTGCTTTATTGTTAGATGCCTGAAAATTAAAGGATAATGCTTGTTCAAAAGTTTCACCATATGAAGTCTAGACGACGACTCCGGCTCCCACCCCCTGGTGATTGGAGGCTCCATCTCTGAATAAGATCCAGGCTTCCTCATTTGGCTTCGTCTTCAATGAATCATGTTACCCGTCTTCGTAAGTGAATTTGGCAATGAAATCTACTAAAACCTATGCCTTGATCATAGTCCATGGTACATAACAGATGTCACATCTTCCAAGTTCAACTATGTACTTCGCGAGCCTTCCAATCATCTCTAGAGAATACAGAAGACTCCTTAAGGGGAACTCTATTACTACATTGATCGTATGCGCCTGGAAATAATTTCTTAATTTTCTTGTAGCAATGATTAATGCTAGCACCAGCTTCTCCATCTTTTCGTTTCTGGTTTCACAACAACAAGACTCTTACTGAAAAATAAAATGACCTTTTATGTCCCCCTTCTGTCTTTACCATCGTAACGCTAATAGCCATTTCTGAAACTACAAGATAAAGAAAGAGTTCTTCGTCGGGTAATGGCTTAGACAATAGCGGGGGAGAGGCTAGACACTGCTTAAGCCTTTGCAACGCTTCTTCACATTCCTTGTCCCATTTATCAGTCGATCTTGCCAAGAATCTATTTAGTGCAGCCAGCTTTTCCGTCAAGCATTGAATCTATTTCCTTGTTCATGGTGACTTGATTTCCATGATCTCCCTAACTTGATCAGAATTAACTTCAATCCCTCTGTTATTAAGTGGGTGTCCGAGAAACTTTCTCACTGCAACTCCAAAGGTGCACTTTTCTGGATTCAACTCCATGTTACTTTCTCTCAAAGAAAAAAAATGCTTCCATCATATTACAGATGTTGTCCGTTCTCATTTATGCTTTTATACGAATGTTATCGACGTAGACTTCCATTTTCTACCAATATATTTTTCTAAATTTTTATTGACCAATCTTTGATACGTTACCCCTGTGTTTTAAACTGGATGACATTACAGTGTAGTAAAATATCCCAAAATCAGTAATAAAATATGTATTTTCTTGATCAAATGAGAACATTTTTCACTTGATTATAGTTGGAGTATGTGTCCATAAAGCTTAGAAGTTCGTGGTCGGATGTCGCGTCCACCATCTGATTAATTCTTGTCAACAGGTAATCATTCTTCGGGCAAGCTTATTTAAATCTGTGAAGTCCACATAGATTCTCCATTTTCTATCTTTCTTCTTTACCATAACTACGTTTGCTAACCACCCTAGATAGCTGACCTCTCTCATGAACCCGGTGTCAAGCAATTTGTCCACTTCCTTTTTTATGGCTGCTTTTCTTTCAGGCGCAAAGGACCGCTTTTTCTATTTCACTAGTTTCATAAAAGGATCTACATTCAATTTATGACAGATTAATTTTTCATCGATGCTCGGTATTTCCGTTGTTGTAGTGTGAAAGATTTTGACGTTTTCCCTGATAACTCTATGAAGTCAACCTTCTCCGCTTCAGTCAGTTCCGCACCTATCTTCATTTCTTTCATTTCCAATGTTAACGGATTCTGTTGTGCTCGTGACTTCATATCTTGGATTGCTCTAGCCTAGCTCATCTTTGGTTAGTTACTATTTCTCAGCTGATTCTTTGCCATTGCTGAGAATTTGATCATCACTCCTCTTTGCGAAACCAAGCTTCATCTCAACGCAACAACGGGCTACCGCCTGATCTCCCTTAATAGTTTGTAATCCTTATGGTGACGGATACTTCAGCATTTAATAATACGTAGACAAGACAACATTCATTTTGTGAATCCATTTTCTTCCCATTATCGTGTTGTAGGGTGACAGCATGTTTGAACGGGTCCTCATGCACACGAAGTGACAAAATTCTTTCAGAATAAGTTATGGTTCCGTTGAAACCAATAAGTGGTTACCCGACACTATGAAGCATCGGCGATTCTATTGCCATCTTTTCAAGTGTCGAACGGTGGTGTATATTAACAGCGCTCCTATCATCAATAAAAACCCTTCGCAACAAGCAGTTCCCGATCTTAATGGTAATTACCAATGCATCATTATATCTATCATATCGCCGGTTGTCCTCATAAAGAATGATTGGTACGTCATTCTTTGCTTCTTCCGGTTCGTCGTTCACCTTGAGAGTTAGTTTTTTTACAAAAAATCTCACTTTCAGATTCTGTCAGAGAAATGATCGTATTTATGACCCTCAGTAGTTCCTTCTCCATAGGCGCTCTTCATTTTTATCCTTCCGGGGTTGATTTTTTCTGACAACAAAACTTCAGATACCCTTCATGCACGAGTATTTCAATATAATTCTTTAACTGATAAGAGTCCCTGGTGTAGTGTCCACCGCTATGATGGTAAGAAAAAAAATTTCTTTGTCTCTTTCATTCGGCTCCTTAGTGAGCAGAGCCAGCCTCTTCAACCAGGGTTTGTCCTTGATGGTCTTAAGAATTTGATTGATCGGGATAGTAAAACGAGTGCAGACTTTATCCCTCAGGTGTACCCAACCAGATGGCTTCAGTTTCTTTTCGATATCACTCCTTCTTTCATCCGTCTTTTTCATTTTGCGACTCCATGATTTCCCGTCCTTTAACTTCCTCCATTTTGGCATTGACCAGAGCTCCGTTGTTCTGTCAATTTTTGCATGCTCTTTTTTTTCCTCCTGGGTTATCTACATCTGTGCCCTAAGGAAAGTCTCTACATCGTAAGCGATTTGTTTTTGGACAGATCTTCAAATAAATGAGAGTTTGAGTCCAGCCCTCGTCTGCATGCTAGCCTTTCCCCACGGTTGTCGGAGTTTTCTACTTTCATCATCTCATCCTTGAAATGGTGGGTGTAATCTTATAACGATTCACCCTTTTTTATTACGATCGTTAATAAGTATTTCGAGTCTTCCATAATCATCAGGTAGGTTGAATACCGTTCCAAAAACACAACAGATATTCTAGCAAATTTATCAATTGAACATGAGGGTAAAGAATGATACCACTTTAGTGCATTACCGTCCAGACTCGTTGAAAACATTCTACACATTAACTCATCCTCTTGCTGAATTAGCGCCATCACGTATCTGAAATGGCATAGGGTATCTACGAGATCTGTTTTACTCTCATAGCATGTGAATTTAGGGGAAATAAACTTCTTGGGCATAAAAGCCGCCAAAATTTTTTGGCGCAAAGGGGATTGTCTCAGGGTTTCTAGACACTGTCACTCTAGTGACACCTAGCTTCCTTATTTCCAACATTTTCCTCTTTGATATCTTCTCTACTGCCCTTTTTGTCATTAGCTACACCAGACCATTCTCGCCCGTAGCCTCTTTTCCAAAGTCACGAGAACTAACTTCTAGCTCATCACGTCGGATATTTTAACTAGCACCCAGATTTGGTTGTCTGGCAGTCCGCTCTCTCACTTCTCCATCTTGCGGGTTCTCGTTCTACCGTTCCCCCACCATAGTCCTCTGACTTACCTCTACTCTTGTCTCTGCAATATATCGGTGTAACGCCGCAATATGATCTTGCATAGTTTGCCACGCGTTACGTAATGCTTCGCTGTAGTCGGAATGGTTTGGATCAAGTTTTGTATTCTTACGGGCTGGTTAGCGGGGTGTTGGTTGCATTAGCATCATTTCCCGTTTCACACGCAGTGTGTGATCTGGTTCGAGGCATTTTGGGTTATGGTTTTGAATTGATTCTCAACTCTCCAGGAAAGCACCAAAATGTAAAGGAAAATTTCCTCACGCTCAAAAGTAAAGAATAAAAAAGGGAGTTAACCAACGAAAATAATATGGAAGTAATTCCTTGATTGAATCTTGAATGAATTGGGGTAACAATTAGCCTATATTTATAAGCTTTCAATCGGTTACGTAAATCTGATTTGGTTTATTTAATTCCATTGAAAACAAGATCAACAAAATATTTCACTAAGATCTAGTTTATCAATATTAATAACTAGACTAATCTTAACCGCCTGGTCGAATCAACAATCTTGATCGTTCTTCTCAGACTGTCACGTTAACAAGCTACATGCTTTTCTCCTGATTGATCTTTTCTTGAGAACGTGACTGAGAGAGGAATTCATGTTCGTTCACTTACATTTTCTGTTACTCTAGTCTAGCGTAAGATTTCTTTGCATTATAATAATAATATTTTTAGAGAATATTACGAATCTAGCGTAAGATTTCATTGCATTATAATAATAATATTTTTACTAAGCATAAAATGCAAAATACATTCTTGTACTTTGATAAAACTAAAAACTATACCCCTATATTTTTTTTTCATATTTTTATACCCCTGGACTTTGACTAAACTATAAAATATACTCCTCTGTGACCTTTTATGGTTAAATTTAACAGAAAAATTAACTTCATCCATTTCCCTCAATTTTCTCCATTATTTCCCTTCATTTTCCCTCATTCTCACTTTCAACACATTTTCTAGATCTGATTTTTTTGCTTTCATTCAATGATTTTTTTTTTTGCTTTATTCTTAACAAAAATCTTCTTTATTCTTAAAAAAATTTCTTCATTCATACTGTAATGAATTTTTGTTGCTTTATTCTTAAAAAATCTACTTCATTCATATAATTAAAAATATAATTTTTATTACTTGGAGGTTTTTTTAGCGGGTAGTTCTACTTATAAGTTACTTCTATTTTAGATCGTTGCAATCCCAAAGAATTTTGTGAGAGAGTTTTTGTATTTTTAATTCATTTTTACTATAATTTTATAATTTTTTCATCGTCTCTCCAAAATTTATTTTTCTTCTTCAAATTATGTAAAAAGACTCTTCATTTTTTAATGAAATTTTCTATAGGATTTGACGAAACTTGACTCTCCAAAAAATTCATGATAGGTAGTGAAGATTGTTACATGGCAAATGTAATTCAAACCATTTATTCATTCTTTAAATTTTTTATTGAACTGAAGCTTAAGTCTCAATGATTTCCTATTAAAAATAAATTAAAAATATATTATTCATATGCTTGGAAAACATAAAAAATATAACTTAGTTTATTGAAATTTTATAATGAAAAATTTTTTAGTAGCAGATTTTTTTTATGATGAACCATTTTTGAATAGCAGATTTTTTATAGAATGAAACAATTTTTTTAAGATTGAAGCAAGATTTGTTACAGTATGAATGAAGCTAATATTTTTAAGAATAAAAGATTTTTTTAAGAATAAAGCAAAAAAAGTTCATTAAAGGAAAACAAAAAAATCATATCTGAAAAATGTATCGAAAGTGAAAATGAGAGTTTAAAAATAAGGGGAAATGGATGAAAATAGAGGGAAATAATGGAGGTAATTGAGAGAAATAGATGAAAATGAATTAAGTTAATTTTTCTGTTAAATTAAACAAAAAATTCACGAAAGAATATATTTTACAGTTTAGTCAAAGTACATGAACATAATAATATGAAAAAAATATAGAAATATAATTTATAGTTTTATGTATTTTATATTTTAACGTTTTACTAATAATATTTTCAGAGAATATTAGGAATCTATTAGGTTCTATGTGTTGCTCTTTTCTTTTCAATTCAACAAAGATTTCTTTTGCCTGCCAACTTGTGGGTCAGTCCGTGAAGTTCCTGCGTAAAAGTCGAGCAACAAGAAGGAATTTTGGGAACAAAAATAACTACGAAATGCTTATCCACGTCAGTCGGTGACGTGAATCCAGATTTTCTACCATCGAATCGTGAAAATGTCACTGAATCGTCTGCTGCATCATTCCAGATTCAATGGAAGGTTCCAGCACAAATCCATCTATACGATGTCAAGCTCATCCCTCTCGAAGAACCTTCCCACGTCGCAATCCATTCGCACCCAGTCGATTAGACGTTTCTCGAACCAGTTGATGTCAAACAACGTGCTGGACAATCGATTATCCCTCATGAAACTCATAGATAGTGCTGTTTCGACTAATGGGTTCGAATCTTTTACTTCTATTTTCACTCAGTACGGCGGGTTGATTGACAGTCAACTCTGTAACACCATGATCAGGGGTTACACAGACTTGAACAAGCATTTGCATTCTGTTTTCTTGTACACGAAGTTGCATAAAAATGGCATTCTTCCCGATTCTTCCACTTTCCCTGCCATTCTTAAATCCACTGCGCAGCTGTGTAACCTTGAGCTTGGAAGAACGATACATAGCACTCTAATTCAAATGGGCTTCCAGCGTGATGTGTATATAAACACCGCTCTAGTTCATATGTATGGCACTTGTTCGTCCATTGGCGATGCTTGCCAACTGTTTGATCAGATGCCTGAGAGAAATTCAGTTTCATGGAACGCATTGATAACAGGTTTTACCCATAACAGAAAGTTTGTAGAGGCGATTAATGTGTTTAGAGAAATGCTGGCTGCTGGGGCTGAGCCAAGTGAGAGAACAGTGGTGGGGGTTCTTTCGGCTTGTGCACATTTGGGAGCTTTAAATCAGGGAAAGTGGATTCATGAATTTATATGTCAAAAACGATTGAGATTAAATGTGTTTGTGGGTACTGCTCTAATTGATATGTATGCTAAATGTGGGGTTGTTGAGGAGGCAGGGAAGGTTTTTGGAGCAATTAGAGAGAAGAACATATACACATGGAATGTTTTAATTTCTGGGTTGGCCATGAACGGACAAGGCAAAGATGCATTGGAGGCCTTTTCGAGGATGATGGTGGAGAATCTTAAGCCTGATGGAGTTACCTTCTTGGGTGTCTTATGTGCTTGTTGTCACCAAGGTCTAGTTGCAGAAGGCCGGAGGCAATTTGTCAGCATGAAAGAGCACTTCGGGTTGCAACCAAGGATTGAGCATTACGGGTGTATGGTTGACCTCCTTGGTCGAGCTGGCTTGTTGGAAGAAGCTGTGGAGATAATTCGATCAATGAACATGGAACCAGACCCTATCATTTGGAGGGCATTGCTTTGTGCTTGCCGAGTTCATCGTAATACCGAATTGGCTGAACATACCATTAGTAAGCTTATAGAGCTAGACCCAAACAATGGGGAGAATTATGTATTACTGTCAAATCTATATGCAAGGGACCAGAGGTGGGTTGAAGTTGGAAAATTGAGAGAGATGATGGATCACAGGGGAATAAGAAAAGTGCCCGGTTGTAGTTCAATTGAAATTAAAAACCAGGTTTATGAGTTTGTTGCGTCGAATAGTAGGAAAGTGGAATTTAGTGCAATGTACGAGCTGTTGAATGATATGTATCAGAAATTGAAATTGGCTGGTTATACTGTGGGTACTGATATGGCTCTGTATGATATTGAGGATGAAGAGAAGGAACATTCTGTGATGTATCACAGTGAGAAGCTTGCTCTTGCCTTTGGGCTTCTGAACTCTCCTTTGTATTCGACCCTGCGAATCGTAAAAAATCTGCAGATTTGTCAGGACTGCCACAGGTTCTTCAAGATTGTTTCTATTGTTTATAAAAGAGAAGTTACAGTGAGAGATAGAAATCGCTTCCACCATTTTGCTGGAGGTGTTTGTTCTTGTAGAGATTATTGGTGATGTTCTAAATTCTTATGATTTTTGGTAAGAGTTCTTGCTCTTGCACAATGAAAGGCATGCAATCGGGTGGTGGGACCTCTTGCTCTTATGGTTCGGATGAGAAGTGAGGCAGAAGAGAGTTACATCCATCCCACCTTGCAAAACCAAACCAATTAGTCAATTACATATCGGTTGATTTTGGTTAGATATCTTTGGAAACTTAGTCTAGTTCTGAAAGTTTTTACTTAACTGAAACCGATTCAAAATGAAGTGAATCACATTTGTATCCCATTTGAAAGGAATGAGATCTCAGTCATATCATTTCATTTGTAGTTAAAATCTTCAGAATCTTTTATAGAATCATCAAAACAGGGAATCGAGAGTTTGTTCTTTCAAAACTATCATGCCTCTTGAACTCTAATTATGGTGAAGAAACAGATTTAGTTCTGAATCCTAGAGCGATCCTGTAGCGTTACTTTAACAACAGTTTTCCATTTGTTTTTAACAAAAGGTTTTGCTAATGTCAAAAGTAGCAACTACTAAGTGAAGATAGATGAAATATTTAATTGTACTAGGATTTTCCTAATCTAAACATTTTTTTTGTTGTACAGGTAATTGCAAAAACAAAAGAGCCCAAGACCTGTTTGTGACTCACAACAGGTTGTCGTGAAGAAGCAAATGGTCCTCATCGACTGCATTCATGCTGAATCACAGTATAATATATAGCACTTCAAATTGTTGTACCCATTGGGTTGGACCAAATGACCAATGGTCCCTCCTTGCTGTGACCATATCATACAAGTGGTGCACGTGAACATGGTAGGTGTACGTATCAAAATCTCTGCTTGTCAAGGGTCAAACCTGTTGTTTGCAGTGAGGCAAAACCGAGTTTTATTACATCAATATGATATCTCAGTTTCTGACTTCTCAACCTTTGAAGTGGACTATATCCATTAATAACTAAGGCAGTCATTAATCTCTGCTAAATCTGTTCCAGGTGAAGCAAATACAGAATGCAGTGTGGAAGTATTAAATAGTCAGTGCAATAGGTTTTTAGTTATTTCTTCGTGAGGTTGTTGAAACCTTCTACCAAACTGCATGCAGTTTGCCTGATTGGACTTGTTTATATGGATTCCCTGATTGGACTAGTTTATATGGTTTCCCAATCAGAGTGTAGTATCGTTAAGATGGGAACCTAACGTGTGCGTTCATGAATGTGAAGGATGTGTATTTATGGTAATGAGAACCTAGTGGTAAGGGTGAATGCTGGGATGTGTGGTAGGTCTCCCAGTCGAACTGCCAGAGCCTTAGAATTGTCCTTAGAATAGTCGGGCAAAGCCCGGGTACCCACGGTTATAGAAAAATGGTAATGGTCCCCAAAATGAGTCCAAATGGAGAAGTTAGCAGAATCTTTCTGATTGTTATTGGTAGCTCCATCACCATGGGACTGAAGTTGAGGCATGAGTTAGTCAACTATCGCCAATGTTTTAGGTGTTCGATTCTGTGTCATTTTAGTGATTTTTAGGCTATGTTTGAGTCTCGGAAAATATGAAGGAAATGAAAACGAGAGGAAAAGTAGGAGAAAGTAGAGGAAAATTGAAGGAATTCAGACCGACCAAAAAAATATTTTTTTTTAAGGAATTCAACAATGCATTAATAAAATCATTCATATCACTATTTTCCGCTCCATATTCAAGACTCCAAATAATAGAAATGTAATCATTCACATTTTACTTTCCCTTTCCTACTAATTTTCAAGATCTAAGATAGCTTTAAAGTATTTGATGCAGATATGATTATTCTGTCTAGTTACTAACTCTCTCACCAAGGTCGTTGACATGCGTGTGTGAAATTTCGAGCTTGTGGCTACTTGAGTGGCTTATTATTCCGTTGGCAATGTTAGTGAAATTGCAACAGCAATGTGAGTGAAATTTATTGTGCAATATCAAAGTTTTGTGCCCACCCATTAGATCCTCTGATTGAAGTGCTAAGAAAATCACCAGGACATATTTATGCAAAATGACTGTTAAATTCTTGGCCTCTTCTTCTGTTTAACTAAGCAATAATTATGGAATTCTCTTTTGGATCCAATTCTTTCGCTATGAGCCTAACATTTACTCTTAGAAAATTATTTCACTTTCCTTTCGGCGTTTTCTGCTTTCCATTAGTTCTTGAACATGCAAAAGGGGATAAATATATTACAATTGCAGAATCATATATATATGTATTAAGTTCAATCAAACGGATAATTAGACAGAACCCACATCCATTAGTCATAGAATACAATCTATTCTAAAGTCTGATTTTCGGTCAATTACGCGTCATGCTTAATACTCTTTGCATTTTTGGTCTTTCATTCTCTGATCAACCCATGGACTCTTTTTGCTTCTTTTGCAGAACTAATTCATGTCACTTCTTAATCCCTTTGTAGATGGTTTGATTGAGATGGACTGGTAGCTGCCTGTGTAGTCTGACAGACTTGTTGGCGGTAGAGTGCTGCTGCCATCTTATTGTAGATATCCATATTCATCGACTGCTGCAAAAAGTAAACAAATCATTACGAATTATTATTTCTCTAAGACGATAAATAGAATCATAACCAAATTCAAGAGTTTTAGAAGCAGCATTGATTAAACTGTCACTTCTAGTAATATATAGAAGAATAAGAAGCTTAATTCAGGAAAAAAAAATCTAAATAAGAATTATTTTCCTCTGCCAATAACATTAATTAAATCTGAGTTTGTTGCTTAATTTCCCTGTAATCACCATTGTAGATGTTTCAAATACCTCTGCTAGATAAGCACATAAAGGATTAGGCAGAGGAACTGAAGTATTGGCTGCAGGATTAGGCTTTGGTTGAGTTGGAATCATGGGGGGCATAAAAAATGGAGATGGAACAAAAGCCGGAGCTGCAGTAGCAACTGGAGTAGGATGAACGAGCTGCGGGAGAGACTGAGGCGCATTACGTGTCATATTGCCCATTCCAAGGACTCCCATGCCCATGCCGAGCCCGACCCCCATGCCCATACGTGCTAGCAACGACATTTGAAGCTGCTGCTGCTGCTGCTGCATTCCTAGTGGAATTATCATCTGAGGCATATTTCTCATGCTCATCAACTGGATTTGTGCTTGAAGTTGCTTTAAGTACTCGATTACCTCGTCTAGCATTGAAGCTTTATCGGTCTGTGGATGTGCAATCAGAAGAACATTTGGAGAAAAGACAAATTTTTCTAAGCATGTCCAAAATCAGAAGCAAGCAAAATAAATTGTTTTCTTAATTTACTTACCTTACTTGCATTAGGCACCAATCTTTGCAGAGCATTCATTTTCTGATTAATCCTATCTCTCCTCCTCTGTACACAAATATTATGAAATGAATTCCACCCTTAGTCAATATTATACTACCCCTGTCCTACATCATATTTGCAATCTCATATTTTATGAAATAAATGTTTCATTTTATAGTAATATTGAGTATTTTCATTAGTTTCAGATAAAAAGGGGATCAAAACTTACCCGTTCGGACTGATTATGAACAGAAGCAGTTCGGCTTCGTCTTGTTGAGTTGGAACGGCCAGTTTCGGCCTTGATGTCCCGTTCTTCCTCCATGTTTTCCTATTATGATTGGGGTAAAAGCATTTCTTAGAATAAACAAATATGGTAACACAAATATTAGTTTTTCTTCAAAAAGAAGACGAGTCTAAGAATTTAAAGTATTACCGATCCACCATGACAAGCTGAGTCTTCCTCAGTAGTTTTGGTCTTTAAGCTCTGGGGAGACTCAAAGGAAGTCCATGTCATCAAAGTAGTGTCATTATCTCCACAAAATGTGGCACTGGCACTAGCACATGTGCTAAGATCACCATGCTCAACTTGCATATTACTACTGCTACTAATATTTCTTCCACAATATTCAGAATCCGACCGTGTCCTCTTCCTCTCTGACGGTGGTGCCATTGATTCTCGGCCAAAGCTCTCATTGCATTTCCGGCCCCCAAGGCTGACATGGGCCGAGGACTGACCTTGTTGGATTGGATTTGGGCTTTGCTTGTGGGATGTGGCTTGGCGAACTATAGATTCCAGGGTATCACCGGGCTGAGCCCATGTGGGCTTTGTTGGAGGGTTGGGTTGAAGCCCACTAAGCCCATGCATGGCTAGCTGCCCATTCTCCCATGTTCGCTCAGCAACTCCATAATTACACCTAAATTTCCAAGTAAATTTGTGAAAGAAAAATCTTATACAAAATTGTAATCAAGTGTTGGCGGTGCTATGGTGACTTCAAATCTCGTATGTATTTTATCATGTTAAATTAAGAGCGTTGAGAACTCCATGTTAAATTATTACAGAAGAACAATTGCGTTAAATGATATATTTTTTAATGGAAATGAACTGACAAGATCAAAGAGGAATCAAGAGGAGAGAAAATGGTAATGGAATGTGCGATTTTCTTAGGCAAAATGAAAACTTGGAGAGAGAAGATGAGAGAAATTCACAAAGCTAAAGAAAAAAAAACACTGAGCATACATGGGGACAAGATGAGAAGTAGTAGTGTGGGGGTTGAAATGGGAGTGCACGTGAGATGATCTGTTTCTCTCTTCATCTCCTTCGACTTGTTCCTTTCTCTGTGGACTTAGATTCCAATTTGGTACTGTACACTGACTCATTTTTGACAACTCTCTCTCTCTCTCCTCTATCTCTCTCTCAAAAACACAAGCACAAACACATATAGAGGCTGAAATTGAGGTTGAGGTTAGAGTTTGGACGCTCTCTTATTTCATAGTCTTGCATATGGTCCCCCTTTTTTTATGTCACATTTAGAGTGATAAAGATTTTGCCCAAAATTTGTGGCTGATATAACAATGGCTTGGCGTTGGACCACTTCTCATTCCTTATCAACTTCTGTTGTGACCCCTATCTCAGGGGTATTATCATAATTTCATCTACAAGCCAATAATAATACATCTTAACTTATTTTTTATGAACGAGACAATAAAACTTGGAAAAGGGTAATTATAATGTCTCGAGCTCATTTCTTGAGGAGTAGGTGGAAGGCCGGGTTTAAAACACTTGACCAAATTGGATTATACAAATTATACAATTCAACTATGTAAATTAACAAGTATTGAGTTACAATTTGGTACCTCTATTTTCATGTCTATTGGAATGCAGTCTCTTACAAGTATTTAAGAGGTGAAATTAAACTATGTGAATGGCCGTATAAGCATAATTATAAATTTTATCGGTTGATATATCCAGTGCTTTTGGTTATTTTCATATTTTCTTGGAAGAACATTCTATGTCACTGTGACAATAATATAATTGGAGGATAGAGAGTGGAGATGATATTTCTTTTCAATTGATTTTAATGGCAATATGCTCATGAGGTCCATAGCTTGTTTTGGTTTTAAGGCAACATGGACCATTTGCAGTGTCAAATGGGAAAGATTTTGTCTTTCAAAGAACCCAATGGAACAAGTGTTTATTTCATATTTGGTCCATGCAATCCATTTCTCTTCTAATTGACTTCAATGAATGAAGCAAAACTCCAAATGCCCATAAACTGAAGAAGATCCTCTACATTTCACAAATCTATGGCTCTTAAATTGACAACTTTAGTGATCTTTTAAACAAATTGAATGGTTCTGGTTTAAGCTAAGTTAAAAAGATTTATAAAAAGTCTTCTCAATTTTAGGGTTGAGAATCCGTAAGACATTGAATAATGAGCGTGTTAAAATGATTGTTCAGATAAATCTACAGATATTAAAAATTATAAACTCTTAGAAGATCATAATTTTAATAGTACATTCTAATAAATATTTTATCTAATAATATTAATAATAAATTCGAGTTGGCAATTCTGATCAGTGCATAAAATTTAGAGGTTGAATACATAAAATTCTCATGCCGTACAGGGTCAATCACATTTAATTGCTAAATAGGCATACAGGTTGGAGGTTGGGTTGAAAACTAGCAAAACCTGTGTTCATGACTTTCATATTTCACCTTCGTCTATCTCTGTCGAGCCTTTATTGTCATTTGCTTTTTTTATCAAATTAATTAAAATAAATATTTATGACAAAATCTTCAAATGCTCCTTATTTTCTTTGAAATACAAAGTGACTATAATGCCCCTGAGAAGATATGAAACATCCAATCATTGATTTTTGTCACATCTAGTTCAACAAAATTCACCCATCTCTCCAGACACTGATGACTGAACTGTACAATTCTCTGCATTATGGTGTACTCCTGGGTACAATCATTTACTTTTACATGGAAACAGTTATATTTGGCGGCATTGATATGTACATTTGGAGCTCCCTAAAATAACAAATTCCATGCGCCTTATTCATGTTCATAAGCATGATTAGTTATCTGACATAGATCGTGTTTATTATTAGTGTTCGTACGATGACCTGAATATAAATATAATTATTATATTTAAAATAATCGTTTATTTTGATATATCGTATATTAGTATTAGGTGTTATTGAACTTTCTTAATTCTAAAAATTAGTTTGAAATGTGAGAGTTTCTCTCATACTTATAAACTGACTATCAGTCTCTTCGACAACCGATGTGAGATAACCTCAACATGATCTACACTATATTTGAATAGTTTCATAAAATGGTTACATTTTATGTCAAACGCGTATGATTAGTCACAGGTGATGGCAAGACGACAAGTTGTTAACATTTTTATATGCAAAAACATTACAAGGTCAAATCTACACATTTTAATGTGTGGGGTCATTTACTCCCAAGATGAGTATTAGAGTGATAGTGAATGTTGTAGAAGGACCATAGCAACTGGGGTCTCTTTGTTGCATTATATGGAATTGGTATCTCTGTCTAAACAGGCAAACCCACTTGAAGGTGTTTGATATGGTAATCCAATAGCCGACCACTTCATCCATGTACACTCTTGTCTGATGGCTACGTATGGTGTGGTGGGCTCTCCACTTTTATTTGACTTCATTCTCTTGTCAAAATGAATGCCATCTTTTGGTTTTCCAAGAGAAATTAGTCCCTTGTTGTGTATTTATTTTTCACTTTTACTTGAAATTTGGATTAATAGTTTCAATCTTAATCTGCCTCTGGTTTTAAGAGTAATGTTTTTACTTAAATTACAATGCTTTTTTATGTATCTATCGACTTCGTACTAACAAAAAGAGATCGTTTCCAACCCCAATGTTAATCGAGAAAGTTTTTCTTGTTTTTTTTCCTATTTTTTTTTATTTTTTTGGTTGATTGACAAATGTTTTTTTTCTTGTTATAATTATGACGAATATATGTGGTTGATGCATATCTGATGATAACATGGAGTCGACATGGTAGTGTCGTGACGATGAAACGATAATGTCAAAGGAGATGGAAAGGAAACAGCCAAACATGTCTGCAAATAGTTGTGTGTTTTCTTATTCCATTGGATTTAGTATAAATTAAACTAGTGATTTTCTTTGATAAATCAACATCTTGTATCATATATTCTAATTCTCTCCGATTAAAGTTCACACATAAGAGTAGTCTATTTAAATCAGCTTCATGTTAAATGCAGATAAGCATATTAATTTAAAGCATGAGAATAACATATATAATTTTCTTTTTGGTAACATCATATCTATGCACAATTAATTGAGATAATTACTGATACTGAAAGCAGAAGCATGTCAAGGGAAATCGGCCGGTTGATCGGATTCTGTTTGCGGTGTCTTTTATCTCAGATTCTTCGTTTCGTCTTTTCTCTTCCACTTGTACCCTTGCTCCTCCAGCTATCTGTTCTATTCTTTCTATCTTGTTTTGGTAATGTTGCATGTTCATTGCCATTCTTCTCTCCAATTCCCTCTGCAGTTGAAAGAAACAATAAAATATAGTAAAAGGTAAATCTCACTCATTTGAAAATAATTGTCAAAATTTCAAAGCAAAATTGACCTTTTTATTTTCCATGTGAAGCCTAGCTTTCATCTTTTTCTCATTCTCCCAAGCAAGAATATT